>NIVC01001373.1:172500-302729 GCA_002269645.1 Macrostomum lignano
CGAAGTACAGCAAGAAGGAGCCAAGGCTCGACAGAGGCAGCAGTAGCTCCTCCACGGTGACATTCTGGCCGTCCGATGCGCAAATCCCGGACTGGCCGCCGTGCGCGGAGACGGCCAGAAATACGCGGGAAGGCAAAGTCCACTTGTTGCGACAATCCTTGACGACATCTTCGATAAAGCGGCGGATTTCAGCGGCTGTCACGCAGCCGTCAGCCGGACACAGCGAGCGCACGTTCCCGCTTGAGCAGCCGAGATGCTGAGCAATTTTTGAGAAGTTTTCCACGTCCATCTCGAAGCCAAGCCTGATACTTGATTTGTACTTGCCGACAGCGACAATCAGGAAGAGATCTGCCGAGCCCCGCTGGCTGCACTCAGCGGACAGCTTGGTCCCCAGCAGCTGAAGCCGCCTCAGCGGATTGTCTGGCACACTGGCTGACACGATATCGGCGTTCGGCACGCCCGACATCCAACGGGAGCTGAGCCCCGTGCAGTGCCTGACAACCTCGCTGACCAAATTATCGACCGTTGCTGTCCGGCTGCCGGCCTCCAGACTCTCGAATGCCTGCAACACTTCCCGCCAGTTGACGCCATTTTTGCCAAAGTTGAAACTGTGAATCTCGGTGTTGCATAGCGAGGCGTGTTTCGGAGTCTGAGCTGGCCCGCTGCTAGACTGGCCAGTGCTGCATCTGCTTCTGCTGGTGTGGCCTATGCTGTTGCTTCTGCAGTTGCCTGTGCTGTTGCTTCTGCAGTTGCCTGTGCTGTTGCTTCTGCTGCTGTTGCTTCTGCTGCTGCTTCAGCTGCTGCCTATGCTGTTGCTTCTGCTGCTGTTGCTTCTGCTGCTGCTTCTGCTGTTGCTTCTGCTGTTGCCTATGCTGTTGCTTCTGCTGCTGCTTCTGCTGTTGCCTATGCTGTTGCTTCTGCTGCTGTTGCTTCTGCTGTTTTTGCCTCTGCTGTTGCTTCTGCTGTTGCCTATGCTGTTGCTTCTGCTGCTGTTGCTTCTGCTGTTGCCTATGCTGTTGCTTCTGCTGCTGTTGCTGCTTCTGCTACGACGGCTGCTGCTACAAGAAGGCTCCGCAGAGTTCGTCTGGCACGTCATCAAGAGAAACAGAGCCAGCCTGATGGGCTGGGAGTCGCGCAGGCCACACAGAGGCTCGTAAAGCTCGCTGTCCATCACGATTTGGCCACCGATCAACGCCTGCTGGCAGTCCGCGGTGACGCCAACCTCGTGGACAATCCAAGCCTCTCTATCGCCGCGCAACTTAGCAATGGACAAGAATCTAACAGCGCTGCCATGGTAACTCTCTAGCGAGTCGGCCACCTGACAGTGAACTTTGCACTGGTTGTTAAACAGCGAATCAAACTTGGCTCTGCAGGCGTCAGCAGCGGAGTCTGAGGAGCGGGTCAGCAGCAGGACAGGCACTGATGGGCGTTCAGTACTGGCAACTCCTGCTGGCATTGAGGCTACTGATGCTGGCGACGGCTTGGACATTGCGATCCGATCAGGCGAATGGCTTATTGAGTAAAATACCTTTCTTAAAATCAGCTTTTATATCCATTTAAGGTGTGCGTCAGGATGTCAGTGTTAAATATAGATAGAAGTTAGCATGTGATTGATACAGTGAGTAAGGTATGCCAAGACAAGGAAAAACAAGTCAGGACCGGCTCAATAAGGCTCATCTCTCACTTGAATGTTTATTTTACTAGTCTATTTTTGCTATGCGCATGCACTAGGGGTGAATCTCATAGGTGAATCCGAACACATTCGTTACATGAAACCGCAGTGTGCCACTGACTGCCGCAGGCGAGATTATTTTCAGGAAACAGCACAGCTGACCCCAATTGACCTCAGCTTTCCCAGGTGCAAAATTAACACTCTAAACTTTGCCACTCACCGGCGCCGCCCTCGCACTCAATTTTGTCAGCCTCGGCGGCTTCAGCGGCACCAGCGGCGCACAGCCGGCAGTCGGGCTTGACGGGGAACAGTCGCCTGATCAGCGCCTTGACTCCGGTCGGCTCAACGCAGTTGGCGAACACGTGGCGCTGCAGGCGGAGCAGGTCGGCGCCTGGCGGATGCGCCAGCAGGGTGTGGCAGTAGGCCGGGTCTCCATCACGACCGGCCCTGCCCACCTCCTGGGGTGGCGGCGTGGGGCGGTGGGTCATCTCAGGCGGTGTGGGTCAGTGCAGGCGGTGGGTCAGTGCGGGCGGTGGGTCAGTGCGGGCGGTGGGTCAGTGCGGGCAGTGGGTCAGTGCGGGTGGTGGGTCAGTGCGGGTGGTGGGTCAGTGTGGGTGGTGGGTCATGCGGGCAGTGAGTCAGTGCGGGTGCTGGGTCAGTGCGGGTGGTGGGTCAGTACAGGCGATTTGCTAGCGACTCAATGAGCATGGCGGGCGGACTCACCTGAACATAGTCCCTATACGAGGCGGGCGGTGAAAAGTGCAACACGCAGCGCACGTCGGGCTTGTCGAGCCCCATGCCGAGAGCCACCGTGGCCGCCAGAATGCGGCACCGGCCGCTAGTGAAGGCGCGCTGAGCCCGACGCCGCTCAGCGGCCGACATGCCTGCGTGGTAGGCGCGGGCGGCAGCGGCGCCGCCAAGGGAGGTTCTGAGAAGGCCGGCAACGGCCTCTGCTTCGGCCCGGGAGCCGCAGTAGATAAGGATGGAGCCGCAGGATTTGTAGGGCTCAGAGTCCAACAGTTGGAGCAGGGCTTCGGTTTTGTTAAAGCCAGCTGAAGAGGCCGACAGGCGCAGGTTGGACGGCAGTGGGGGGCCCGGGTTCAGCAGCGGGTCCGCGTCCAGCAGGCGAGCAACGGAGCGGGCGGTCAGCGGCCCGGCAGTGGCTGTCAGGCCAAGGAAGCAGCGGACGGAGTAGACGGACCGGAGGACGGACAGCACGCGGAGGTAGGCGGGGCGGAAGTGGTGCGACCAGTCGGCCTGGACTCGGTTGGATGGGGGAGGCGAGGTCAAGGGGTCATTTGAGGTCATTTGGGGAATAAGTACAGAATTCTCTTAGTACAGAGTTACGAGTAAACAAGTCATTAGGCTTGGGGAATTCAGTTATTTCTTCGAGGGGAATTCAGTCATTTTCTTCGAAGGGAATTCAGTCATTTTCTTCGAGGGGAATTCAGTCATTTTCTACGAGGGGAATTCAGTCATCTTCGAGGGGAATTCAGTCATTTTCTTCGAGGAGAATTCAATAATTTCTTTCTTTTAGACGTTAGAAACTGATTATAAGGATTTAATAAAATTTTAACGAGCTCACAAAAATTTCTAGGATAAAATGCACAGCATGCTACTGATATATCCTGATTCAGTAGACTAAGGAGAAAATGAACTAGCAAAAATAAATAGCGCTGATTATTGTAGGTAAAAAAGTCGCTGCCGGAGGCCCGCAGCTCACCAAACAGTGCGCCTCGTCGATGCAAGCGAAGCTGACGCCCGCTGGCAGGCGGAGGGCGACCGCACCGTCGACGAGCATCTCCGGCGACACCAGCAGGCAGGCGAGGCGGCCGGCGGCGGCGTCGGCGCGGATTCGGTCGCGCAGTTCGGCCGACTGACCGGAGTGAAGACAGGCGGCGGGCAGGCAGGCTGGCAGGCGGGAGAGCTGGTCCTCCATCAGCGCCTGGAGTAGGTTTTGTCGGGGTGTTCTATTGAATAATGCGATGCTGAGATGGGAAATAACACACACAGCACAGATCCCCACCCACAGACAGATGGCAAGTTCGATGCAGAAGAGGGCCATGAAATCAGAAATCTTACCTGCAGCGGGGAGATCACAAGGGCCACTGCACCAGCTCTCTTGCTATGATACAGCAGTGCCGGCAGCTGGTAGCACAGCGACTTCCCCGCCCCCGTTGCCATGACAACCAGAGCCGACCGGCCGGCCAGCACGCGGCCGATCGCGTCAGCTTGGCCTGGCCGAAAATCTGCGTGGCCGAATCGGCGGAGGAGGGCTCGAACCTCGGACGTTGGAACTTCGTCGGCCAGCGGCTCGATGTGCGGCGGCGGTCCGCCGCCTCCGCCGGCAGCCGAGTGCGGCCGCTGCACAGTGCGAAGGTCGCCGGGAAAATCGGGCGGCCGGGCAGCCTCCAGGGCGGCCAGATCTACCGATGGCGCAGCGGCCGGAGTTGCCACTAGGCTGTCTGAGAACTCCTCCTCCCCGATGCCGTCGTCCTCAGCCGGAGCGCCGATTGGGGCTGGTGCACCGTCTGTTGCCTCGCGACGTCCAACCTTAGGGCGGGGGCACTTGTCCGCCCAGTGGCCTTCCTCGCCGCAGGCGAAACAGCGATTCGCGTTAGCGCCGTTCAGGCGAGACTTGCGCTTCCACTCGGCCCGCTTGAAGTTGCGGAATTTCACCCGTCCCTGGTTGGAGATGCGGGTGAGGGTGAGAGATGCGGGTTTAGGGTGAGAGATGCGGGTTGAGGGTGAGAGATGCGGGTGTCTGGGTGAGACATGCGGGTGAGGGTGAGAGATGTCGGTGTGAGTGAGAGATGCAGCGGGTGCCTGACTGAAGACCCCAGACTCTGGGGGAAACCCGGGCCTCACCTTGCCGGCGCCGCCCCTGCTGAACCGCTTGACCCTCAGGTTGACCTTCACGTAGTTCGCCGACGAAGATGCCGAGGAAGCGAAGCCGGAGCCTCCGCCAGACGGTGCAGCGGCAAAAGAAGACACCGGAGCGGCGGAAGAAGCAACCGGAGGGACGGCAGAGCGCGGCCGTTTTGCTGCTTTTGCTTTCGGCTTTGCTTTTGTTGTGGGCGCCGCGCCGTTCTCTTCCTCGTCGGAAACAACGGCAGGGCGCTTCGCTGACTTCCGCTTGCCCGCCGACGCGCTGCCAGAGTTCTCCTTCCCGGCGGCGGGGCTCGAGTCTTCGTCTGGCGGAGTCGCCGAGGGAGCGGCGGCAGGCTTTGCTAAAAAGTCAAAAGTCGCTGGCTTAACAACTGGCAAGTGTTCCTTAGCAACGCTAATCTCTTGTTGCTTAGCAACCGTAACAGATGTCAAATCGACAGATTCGAAAGGCGCCGCAGGTTCAGGGCCAGACGAGTAGGTCGACCGGAACTCGAGCTGCTGCTGATCGCTGGCAGGTGTCAAAGGCGGCTCGCTGTCCAGCTGGCAGTTCGACTTGGACAGGTAGGAAAATCGACAAGCAGACTTGGACAGTCTGGCAGGTTTTATAGCGGCGGCTTTGGCGACACCGGCTGCGACTGGCGCTGAAGGGCTGGGACTGGTTTTCTCGTCGGAGTTGCGCGGAGACGAGGGCGGAGGGTGGGGGGAGGGAGGAGCGGCGGCGGGTGACGCGGGGGCCCTGGCCACAGGGGACACCTCGGAGTCGCGACAGCTCTCAACTGCCCTGGAGAGTCGGCGCTGCTGCAGGTTGTTCAACAGCTTGGCTCCCAGCTCACTGGTGAGGCTGGAGGCCGTCGAGGCGGCTGGAACGGAAGTCGATGATGGAGCTGGGGCAGCCTGCCAGGAGAGGCTCCGAAGCTCGCTGTAGCGCCAGTAGAGTCGGCGAATCTCTGGGTCGCGGTCCACATCTTTAGCGGAGGGCCTGTGGCCAGCTTCGGCTTGGAAGTCGCGTTCCCACTGTTTCAGACGGCGCTTCAGCTCGTCAAGGCCCAGCTCTTGCAGCATTGATGAGGCAGACAGCAAGCACTGGGGAGTCTGAAGGCTGGAAAACAGTGGTTGCCATTTGTGTGTGGGACTTCTCCATATTTTTTTAGGGATCTGGGAAGTTGAGTTAGTTGTAGTATATAAAAGAAGATTGATTTTAATGACAATGGCATATAGTGCATAGGTAGGCATGCAATATATCAGGGTGCACCTAAGGGGGGTTGTCCTTCATTGCTACACCATGTTGTACCACACCATGCTGCATTGCCACTAGGCTTATTAGCCTCTATGATGCAACTTTTAGATATCTTAGTCTAGGATAACACTTATTAAGGTTTAATGCTTTTGTTTTATAAAAATTTTTGCTTTAATATAAATAATATTTTTATTCTTGCTTAATTTAAAATAAATATTTTATTATTTATTATAATATTTTGTTTTATTATATTTTTATATAACTATGGATAAATAGTACAAGCTAAATAATTATAGAAAATTAACAAAAAAATAATGTTACAAATATTGATTTGGCATGACTATTTATATTATAGTTTTATAGTTTTTAAACCACTTAAATTAAAATATTATTAAAAACACTAAAAATACTTAAATGTAAAAAACAATACATGTAGGCCTAATTATTACAATTTTAATTTTTAATATATTGATAATATCTGATACTATTAACAATCTATAAGACTATAGGGATAGTAGTTAATAAGAACTATTACTATTAAAAATATATATTATCAAAGCAAGGGCATTAAGACATGTAGGAATGCTTCAAAAAGTAATAGGACCGAAAGGCTTAGCAGAAGAAGTCTTAGAGACGATAAAACATTGGATTTCTTAGCTAAAGTGGAGGACATGCCTCTATAATATCGAGTAAGCTGAGAATCTACTTGACTTTGACTAATCATAAATATTTACATACAATACTGTGGTATAACCAAATTTGAAGGCAAAGGTTGGAAGACACATTGAAATAATACAACAATTAGAAATTCAAAAATGTGTCCATGAAACAGAATGTATAGGAGAAAGAAAACTAGAGTTTCACTTGTGGAGGCTGATGCAGAGGCCCGAAAACAAGTGAAAAATAATGACACTTGACAGTAGCTACCTTAACAACATTAACATTAGTATGATTAGATGTGGGTGGCTAGTTAGTTGCTTCTTTAGATAAAATATTATTATCACATCATATTATTTGATGCGGTAAAACCCATTTAACCTAGCATGCAACAGATAAACCCCTCACGGCATGCAAAAACCTGAAGAGTTAAGTCACGCGTTAGTTTTGCTATTGCGTTTGAATTTACGCTATAAATGGTTTAAACGATTCTAACTGCACAAAAATTCTTTATCCGTTTTAAGCTACTTTACAGTAATTAGTTCTGGTCCCGTTGGGTCATTGCATTAGGTTTTTTCTCGACTAGCTGTCCCAGTTACAACAGAAAAGCGTCTAGGAATTGAGATTTATCAATTATCGTAAGGATTTCCTATATGGATATACTGCAGTAGACATACATTACAGTAGCTAGCTAACCCCGATTGACTATAAAGCTAAATGGATATATCTTAGTGCTATGTCAAAAATTTACTGCCCACATCGGGCCACCTGCCGTGTGTGTGCCGTTTCAAAATCTTCTGCAACTCCAAGCTAATGACTCAGATTCACTGGTTTAACAGATGTACCTTTAGTGATTTATTAATCTATCGCGTACAATATTTATGGAAATCTTTGTCTATGGCTAAAAATTAAAGAGAACTCGGGAAAAGCATACATAAATGGCCTACGCATTGATTATTGCTCGTGTTGCCTCCTATTAGCAACATTAGAACGGGCAAAAGCTCCGCGTGTAACATGCGGTCCTCCAGTAACCGATCCAGTCGCAGTCGGCCGATTATGCTAGGCTTCAGTGACAGCCAACAGCAACCACCAAGTAGCCGAGGCGACAGTGTCACTGCTGGAAGCCGTGACAGCTTTTCCCAGCACCAACAGCACTTGCGGACTGATGACAAATATTCTGGCCCTGGCAGCGGCAACGGTTCGCGCACAGACGAGCTGAGTCGGCTGGAGCTGCGACTGGCCGCAATGGAATCGCGCCTTTCGGACTTTGAAGCCATGCTGCAGCGCTCATGCGGCCGATCCATTTCCGGCGACTGTGCCAGCAACTGGCCAGATTCTTCGGCGACGACTGGAGGTGAACTAATGCAAATGGGATCTGGAATGGGCACTGGGGGAAATAATGGTTCCGCAATGGCTTCAGCGAGTGTTGGAACAACAGAGGAAGCGCAGATAAGCAGTAAGCAGTCGGTTTCGCAATGCGATGGCTCTCCGCTTAACCTGGTATTTAGCTCAGAGAATGACGACAAAGAGACGAGCAGTTCATCAACAACATGGACTGATTTGGATTCCAAAGCCGCTGAATTCAATGGCAAACTTATTCAGAGCCTGAATGAGGCCTGCGCTGAGAAGCCACAGCAGCAGAAGCAGCCAGATAAGCCGAAGCTAATAGAATCAGCCAATACCGAGTCGTTTGAGATAAGTCGCTACTCCACCCAGGATAGTGTGGTGTACCAACAGCGCTACGAGTTGGCCACGCAAGTTGGAAGCCTGGAAGGAATGGATTGTACAGACAAGGCCGCTGCCGTAGCCCTCCTTGCCACCGGGGGCGGTGGTGTCTTGCGCAGACAGCAGGAACAACAGCAGCAGCATCGGAAGCTAATGATGTTGCAGGCCAGCAACTGCCAGCTGCTGACAACAACTCTAGCTGAACGTGCGGAACCAATGCCGACGCAGCCATCTGGTAGACGTCGAGTCATCCTTGAGGCGGGCCCCCTCCGATCTCTGGCCGAGCCGGCAGCTAGCGCTGAAAAATGCGGCGGTGGCAGCGGAAACGGCGGATGCTGCGGCATCGAATGCAGCGATAGGAGCAGCAGCTGGCAGATGCAGCTGGTGCCGCCAACTGTCTGCCATCAGCAGACGTCGCCAAGCGCGCATTCGGCGACGAGCTCCGAGACGGCCACCTCCAGCTGCCCAGCCGAGCCGATCGCCTGGTCAAGGGTGTCGCGAGTCACTCACGAAAGCGCATCGGCTGCTGCGAACAGAGCTGGCTCTTCCGGTGATGGCAACGACGCGTTGGTCGTCGAGGTCAACCGGTGCGCTCCGCCACCTGTGTCCATTCGCCAGGACCGGCGCAACCTCGGCGAAGTCAACAACAACGACGAAAGAGGAGCAAGCGCCGAGCAGTCGTGGCTGCTGGGCGGCGGCCAGGACGACGCGTTCACGGTGAGCACTGTGTCCAGCACGGCCACCGTCTCCATGCTGACCGAGACTTCCGCCTCACGCGGTCGAACCAGAGAGCAGCAGAGTGCAGGTGAGTCGCAGTCTTTGGATCAATGGATCTTTTTACTGAGACATGATTGCCTCCGAGTCGGGCTCCCGCACCCTACCAGACCCTCCTGTATCTGCATGCTCGGCTCCCGCACCCTACCAGACCCTCCTGTATCTGCATGCTCGGCTCCCGCACCCTACCAGACCCTCCTGTATCTGCATGCTCGGCTCCCGCACCCTACCAGACCCTCCTGAATCTGCATGCTCGGCTACCGCACCCTACCAGACCCTCCTGGATCTGCATGCTCGACTACCACACCCTACCAGACCCTCCTGTATCTGCATGCTCGGCTACCGCACCCTACCAGACCCTCCTGGATCTGCATGCTCGACTACCACACCCTACCAGACCCTCCTGGATCTGCATGCTCGACTACCACACCCTACCAGACCCTCCTGGATCTGCATGCTCGACTACCACACCCTACCAGACCCTCCTGGATCTGCATGCTCGACTACCACACCCTACCAGACCCTCCTGGATCTGCATGCTCGACTACCACACCCTACCAGACCCTCCTGGATCTGCATGCTCGACTACCACACCCTACCAGACCCTCCTGGATCTGCATGCTCGGCTCCCGCACCCTACCAGACCCTCCTGGATTTACATGCTCGGCTCCCGCACCCTACCAGACGCTCCTGAATCTGCATGCTCGGCTACCGCACCCTACCAGACCCTCCTGTATCTGCATGCTCGGCTACCGCACCCTACCAGACCCTCCTGGATCTGCATGCTCGGCTACCGCACCCTACCAGACCCTCCTGTATCTGCATGCTCGGCTACCGCACCCTACCAGACCCTCCTGTATCTGCATGCTCGGCTACCGCACCCTACCAGACCCTCCTGGATCTGCATGCTCGACTACCACACCCTACCAGACCCTCCTGGATCTGCATGCTCGACTACCACACCCTACCAGACCCTCCTGGATCTGCATGCTCGACTACCACACCCTACCAGACCCTCCTGGATCTGCATGCTCGACTACCACACCCTACCAGACCCTCCTGGATCCCACACAGGACCTATTGAGGCTCTTTCTGGCATCAAAACCTTCTGCAACCCCAGAGTGCCGCCTGTGCGCAGACTTTTCTCCCTACGCCCGGTCTCGCCTGACGGAACTGAAGCGGAGCGGCCTGAACCTGCAATGCGCCGCCGGTCGAAACGGCGATACCCGCAGCGGCGTTCGGGCGGCGGTCCGGGTGCAGCGGTCCGGCTTCACCCAGCAGAATACGGCGTTCATCGCCAGCCTGGTGTCGCAGGCTGTCAGCAAGTTCGAATCGGACGCCGAACAGGCCAGCAACGTGAGACTGGAGCTGAGGCGACTGGGCTTCGAGTGCGCCGTGGTGATTGGCCGGCACTTCACCGGGTAAGGGGAGTGTGCTCAAATGAGATGCACGAGTACAGGGGATGGCTTAGAAAGTACTTGAAGAAGACAAAACATCTATTAATTTGCTGGGTAAGCAGCAAATCAGGTTGGGCATTCTGCATACCGGCCAAGTTTGAGGTTAGGTATCAGGTGGAGCATTGGGTGGAGTATTGGGTGGAGCATTGGGTGGAGCATTGGGTGGAGTATTGGGTGGAGCATTGGGTAGAGTATTGGGTGGAGCATTGGATGGAGCATTGGGTGGAGCATTGGGTGGAGCATTGGGTGGAGCATTGGGTGGAGCATTGGGTGGAGCATTGGGTGGAGCATTGGATGGAGCATTGGGTGGAGCATTGGGTGGAGCATTGGGTGGAGCATTGGGTGGAGCATTGGGTGGAGTATTGGGTGGAGCATTGGGTAGAGTATTGGGTGGAGCATTGGATGGAGCATTGGGTGGAGCATTGGGTGGAGCATTGGGTGGAGCATTGGGTGGAGCATTGGGTGGAGCATTGGGTGGAGCATTGGATGGAGCATTGGGTGGAGCATTGGGTGGAGCATTGGGTGGAGCATTGGGTGGAGCATTGGGTGGAGCATTGGGTGGAGCATTGGGTGGAGCATTGGGTGGAGCATTGGGTGGAGCATTGGGTGGAGTATTGGGTGGAGCATTAGGTGGAGCATTGTGGAGCATTGGGTAGAGTATTGGGTAGAGCATTGGGTAGAGTATTGTGTAGAGCATTGGGTAGAGCATTGGGTAGAGCATTGGGTAGAGCATTGGGTAGAGTATTGGGTGGAGCATTGGATGGAGCATTGGGTGGAGCATTGGGTGGAGCATTGGGTGGAGCATTGGGTGGAGTATTGGGTGGAGCATTGGGTAGAGTATTGGGTGGAGCATTGGATGGAGCATTGGGTGGAGCATTGGGTGGAGCATTGGGTGGAGCATTGGGTGGAGCATTGGGTGGAGCATTGGGTGGAGCATTGGATGGAGCATTGGGTGGAGCATTGGGTGGAGCATTGGGTGGAGCATTGGGTGGAGCATTGGGTGGAGCATTGGGTGGAGCATTGGGTGGAGCATTGGGTGGAGCATTGGGTGGAGCATTGGGTGGAGTATTGGGTGGAGCATTAGGTGGAGCATTGGGTGGAGTATTGGGTGGAGCATTAGGTGGAGCATTGTGGAGCATTGGGTGGAGTATTGGGTGGAGCATTGGGTGGAGCATTGGGTGGAGTATTGGGTGGAGCATTGGGTAGAGTATTGGGTGGAGCATTGGATGGAGCATTGGGTGGAGCATTGGGTGGAGCATTGGGTGGAGCATTGGGTGGAGCATTGGGTGGAGCATTGGGTGGAGCATTGGATGGAGCATTGGGTGGAGCATTGGGTGGAGCATTGGGTGGAGCATTGGGTGGAGCATTGGGTGGAGCATTGGGTGGAGCATTGGGTGGAGCATTGGGTGGAGCATTGGGTGGAGCATTGGGTGGAGTATTGGGTGGAGCATTAGGTGGAGCATTGTGGAGCATTGGGTAGAGTATTGGGTAGAGCATTGGGTAGAGTATTGTGTAGAGCATTGGGTAGAGCATTGGGTAGAGCATTGGGTAGAGCATTGGGTAGAGTATTGGGTAGAGTATTGGGTGGAGCATTGAGTAGAGTGCAGTCTAGTGAAGTTACAACCCCGCGCACTGCAGCTGCATCTGCGGCCAGGAGTCCAGCCGCCTGCTGATGGACATTGGCGGGCAGAGCTGCCTCATCTTCAGCTTCTTTCAGCTCAGCGGCGAGCTATCGAATCGAGTACCGCTGCCCAATAAGTGAATTAGGTTTGTTTAACCATCGCCCAATCCAACCAAAATACTGGTAACCGACTACACAGCCTGCACTTCCATGCACAAAAATAATGTTTGTACGGCAAACTACAAAAGTACAACGAAATACTCATTAAACCAAGTAAATTATGATTTTATACTCAGTTTAGCTTTTGTTCTCGTGCGAAGCAGCCTACTTGTAGTAGCACGATGTTCAATCATTGATATGGAAGTATTTTTGCACTCAGTCGCCTTCATTTTATTGCATTTGCTTCTTTAGTTTTGTTTTTAACCGTGGGAGTCGATTCGAATGTCCATTAAAATAATGCGATCTAAAGTTAAAAACGTTTTATCAGATACACTGGTAAAATATAATTCTCTTCGTATTTCTCTCCCCTCTCCCTATCTTCCATCTCCTTATCTCCCATCGCCTTATCTCCCCTCTCCAGCTCTCCCCTCTCCTTATCTCTCCTCTCCTTATCTCCCCTCTCCTCCTCTCCCCTCTCCTCCTCTCCCCTCTCCTCCTCTCCCTATCCTCCTCTCCCTCTCCTCCTCTCCCCTATCCTCCTCTCCCCTCTCCTCCTCTCCCCTCTCCTCCTCTCCCCTATCCTCCTCTCCCCTCTCCTCCTCTCCCCTCTCCTCCTCTCCCCTATCCTCCTCTCTCCTCTCCTTCTCTCTCTCCTCTCCTTCTCTCTCTCCTCTCCTTCTCTCTCTCCTCTCCTTCTCTCTCCCCTCTCCTTCTCTCTCCTCTCCTTCTCTCTCCCCTCTCCTTCTCTCTCCTCTCCTTCTCTCTCCCCTCTCCTGTCGCCTCTTTTTCTTACCTTCCCTCTTCTCTCCGCTCTCCAACAGCAGACTTGAAACAACCGAGAATCAGATGGGAGTGTGAGCTCAATCACCAGCTCAAAGGATCGGATGACAGCATAGAGCTCTGTGTTGGGTGCTCCAGAGCTTCAGGAGACGCGACCAGAGTCGGTTTAATTAGCTGGCCGAAAGTTCTGAGAGAGCCCGCCTTGCCCGCCTGTCCGACAGAAGTTTCGGCCTCATCAGTCAAAAATCCCCCCCAGGGGAAAAATTGCACTCGGTAGCTGAGCCCGGCGAGCGGGGAGTGAGAGAGGGAGAGAGTGGGGAGAAAAAAGTTAATTTGCGAGGACAGATGACTTGAAAAACGAGACGGTCTGACCGATCGAGTGACAGGTCGAGGGACAGGTCTGAGTGACCGACTGAGTGCCCCTGACGGATGATGGATGCCGCAGAAGCTGGTGGATGGGAGAAGCAAGTCATTTAGTCAATGAAAAGTGCCTCTGGAAGACTCTGGGTCGAAGCGTAATTGGGGAATCGAATTTGCCCCCCTCCTAATCGCCTTGCACTTCAGAGGAAGAGGCCGACAGACGGCAGGCTGGCATCTGTTGATTGACCGACCATGGCGGATTGAAACAAAAATGAGAGAGAACATAGGTGAGAAGAAATATAGGGGAGAGGTGAGAGGGAGATAGGGGAGAGATGATAGGGAGATAGGGAAAGGTGAGAGGGAGATAGGGGAGAGATGATAGGGAGAGAAGGGAGAGGTGAGAGGGAGATAGGGGAGAGGTGAGAGGGAGATAGGGAGGAGATGATATTGAGAGAAGGGAGAGGAGAGGTGAGGGGGTGCTAGAGGAGAGGTGAAAGGGAGAGAAGGGAGAGATGAGAGGGAGAGAAGCGAGAGGTGAGAGGGAGAGAAGGGAGAGGTGAGAGGGAGATAGGGGAGAGATGATATTGAGAGAAGGGAGAGGTGAGAGGGAGATAGAATAAGGTGAGAGGGAGATAGGGGAGAGATGATAGGGAGATAGGGAAAGGTGAGAGGGAGATAGGGGAGAGATGATAGGGAGAGAAGGGAGAGGTGAGAGGGAGATAGGGGAGAGGTGAGAGGGAGATAGGGGAGAGGTGAGATGGAGATAGGGAGGAGATGATATTGAGAGAAAAGAGAGGAGAGGTGAGGGGGTGCTAGAGGAGAGGTGAAAGGGAGAGAAGGGAGAGGTGAGAGGGAGAGAAGGGAGAGGTGAGAGGGAGATAGGGGAGAGGTGAGAGGGAGATAGGGGAGAGGTGAGATGGAGATAGGGAGGAGATGATATTGAGAGAAGGGAGAGGAGAGGTGAGGGGGTGCTAGAGGAGAGGTGAAAGGGAGAGAAGGGAGAGGTGAGAGGGAGAGAAGCGAGAGGTGAGCGGGAGAGAAGGGAGAGGTGAGAGGGAGATAGGGGAGAGATGATATTGAGAGAAGGGAGAGGTGAGAGGGAGATAGAATAAGGTGAGAGGGAGATAGGGGAGAGATGATAGGGAGAGAAGGGAGAGGTGAGAGGGAGATAGGTGAGAGGTGAGAGGGAGAGAAGGGAGAGGTGAGAGGGAGATAGGGAAAGGTGAGAGGGAGATAGGGGAGAGATGATAGGGAGAGAAGGGAGAGGTGAGAGGGAGATAGGGGAGAGATGATAGGGAGATAGGGAAAGGTGAGAGGGAGATAGGGGAGAGATGATAGGGAGAGAAAGGAGAGGTGAGAGGGAGAGAAGGGAGAGGTGAGAGGGAGATAGGGAAAGGTGAGAGGGAGATAGGGGAGAGATGATAGGGAGAGAAAGGAGAGGTGAGAGGGAGATAGGGGAGAGATGATATTGAGAGAAGGGAGAGGTGAGAGGGAGATAGGGTAAGGGGTGAGAGGGAGAGTAGGGAGAGCCGGAGCAGGAGTCCATCTGCTTGGTCAAAGCGATGGAATCCGGTCGCGGCCACATTAAAATTGCAGCTTGTGCACTCCTGGCGACTGCTGTATACCCTGTGTGCTCAGGGGTCAGCGGGATGTGCTGCCGCCCTTGCGATTTGCCACAGGCCTTTTGGCCTGGTCCACAGAGTTTTTTACTAGCTTCTGTTTCCCAATGCCATCCCGCCTCGCCAGGGAGACAAACGGGATTGGGAAGAAGTTTCCCAAACTTTGGCATCGCAACGGCCCTAATTCTCGCTTATGCTCGCCCCCCGCCCGGCCCCTACTTTCCCAGACTTTCCAGAACTTCTTGTCGGAGGCCCCGCGGTGCGCAGCAACGGCCCGCCCTCCCAATTAAGTCTCTGGGATATTATCCTGTCAGCGGGCAGGGCGCCGCGCCGCTGACAGAGGGGAAATGAAGAAAAAGCGAGGGGGAGATTGCGCGAGAGAGACTTGGGAGAGAGGGTGGGACGAGAAAAAAGCTAAGATGGGGCTTCTTCTGCGCGAGGCATGGAGGACCGGACCGGGGGAATGCAGATGGTTTGTTCTGAGCCAGGAGAAGCAGAAGATTTGCCTGCTTCTGGCTGTGATCTATTGCTTCTGCCTTAAAGCAGGATGCGTAAGCAAAAAGAAGGGGGCAATTCGTTGCGGGAATCGCCGAGCTGGAGTGCCCACAAAAAAAACTTCAGGAAAATCACAGCTGATGAAGAAAACGGCGAGGCGCAGCTGCCGCCCCAATTAGTGCGACGTTGCGCTACCGGCTCGATTCAAAGTTCTCCAAGTTTTTCTTTTTTATACAGGCCAGTCTCTCCCCTCTCCCCTTGACTCTCCCCTATCTCCCTTGACTCTCTCCCCTATCTCCCTTGACTCTCTCCCCTGTCTCCCTTGACTCTCTCCCCTGTCTCCCTTGACTCTCTCCCCTGTCTCCCTTGACTCTCTCCCCTGTCTCCCTTGACTCTCTCCTGTCTCCCTTGACTCTCTCCTGTCTCCCTTGACTCTCTCCTGTCTCCCTTGACTCTCTCCCCTGTCTCCCTTGACTCTCTCCTGTCTCCCTTGACTCTCTCCCCTGTCTCCCTTGACTCTCTCCCCTATCTCCCTTGACTCTCTCCCCTATCTCCCTTGACTCTCTCCCCTGTCTCCCTTGACTCTCTCCCCTGTCTCCCTTGACTCTCTCCCCTGTCTCCCTTGACTCTCTCCCCTGTCTCCCTTGACTCTCTTCCCTGTCTCCCTTGACTCTCTCCTGTCTCCCTTGACTCTCTCCCCTGTCTCCCTTGACTCTCTCCCCTGTCTCCCTTGACTCTCTTCCCTGTCTCCCTTGACTCTCTCCCCTGTCTCCCTTGACTCTCTCCCCTGTCTCCCTTGACTCTCTCCTGTCTCCCTTGACTCTCTCCCCTGTCTCCCTTGACTCTCTCCCCTGTCTCCTTTGACTCTCTCCTGTCTCCCTTGACTCTCTCCCCTGTCTCCCTTGACTCTCTCCCCTGTCTCCCTTGACTCTCTTCCCTGTCTCCCTTGACTCTCTCCTGTCTCCCTTGACTCTCTGCCCTGTCTCCCTTGACTCTCTCCCCTGTCTCCCTTGACTCTCTTCCCTGTCTCCCTTGACTCTCTCCTGTCTCCCTTGACTCTCTGCCCTGTCTCCCTTGACTCTCTCCCCTGTCTCCCTTGACTCTCTCCCCTGTCTCCTTTGACTCTCTCCTGTCTCCCTTGACTCTCTCCTGTCTCCCTTGACTCTCTCCCCTGTCTCCCTTGACTCTCTCCCCTGTCTCCCTTGACTCTCTCCTGTCTCCCTTGACTCTCTCCCCTGTCTCCCTTGACTCTCTCCCCTGTCTCCTTTGACTCTCTCCTGTCTCCCTTGACTCTCTCCTGTCTCCCTTGACTCTCTCCCCTGTCTCCCTTGACTCTCTCCCCTGTCTCCCTTGACTCTCTCCCCTATATCATTTGCCTCTCCCCGATTGCTCTCTCCCTCTCACCTATCATAACTTCTCATTTCTACCCTAATACCCCTTTTTCCTCACCTGTTCCCCTTGTTCTACTAGTTGTAAAATATTTCTGTAAGATTCTTCGCCCAAAATCCGACCCAATGGACAAACAGAAGCGCCCCTTTCATCAAGTACGCATCCAATTTACCTGCAGCACTTCATCGAAGCGGTTTATCGAACTTAATTTTGCGGACTCATATAAACAAAGCCCAAAAGCTAGTTATTAATTAAACTGGTCCCGATGGCTACAAGCTGGCTCGCTGTATTTGAGTTTCCTGGCGCACAATTTTTTCCCAACGCGTCTGCGGCAAAACCGTGCGGCTATTGCAGACAGGGGAACAGAAGGGCGGGGATCAGCGGGAGGAGGAGCACGGACGGCCTCGGATCGCCGCCAGTCAGATAAGGAGGGATTCTAAGGAAGGGCTGGCGGCAGACGGATTGCGATAAGGCGGATGTGGAACCGCAGCGCAGCACCGGTTCAGCGATGCCGTTGCCTAGGAAACCGCAGACAGACCGGGCCTCGGTCCGGCCTCTGTTATTGTTGCCAGGAGAAATTTCGCACTAAGAATGTTCCCCACTCCTCTGGCTGTAGGATTTCTCTGCTTTTTGTTCGGGCAGAACTGGACGGCCGTCAGTCGAAGCTTAACTCGCACTATCAAGATTCCGCATTGATCAAATGGCTGAACAGCGAGCATAGAGCGCTCTGTTATCTATTAGTCACATTATGGATGATGCCCGCGCATTGCACTGCTGTGTTCGCCCCAGCTGTGACTTGCGACTGCTGTCTGCACTGGCCGCACATTTTTCATGGGCATGCGGAAGCAGGAAAATTCTTGTCTTCCCTGTCTTTCCTTCTCCCTGCTTCTCTGCCTCCCTCTCTGCCTCCCTTCATCCTTATCTGCCTTCCTCTCTACCTCCCTCCATCCTTCTCTGCCTCCCTCTCTGCCTCCCTCTCTCCTTCTCTGCCTCCCTCCATCCTTCTCTGCCTCCCTCTCTTCTTCTCTGCCTCCCTCTCTCCTTCTCTGCCTCCCTCTCTTCTTCTCTGCCTCCCTCCATCCTTCTCTGCCTCCCTCTCTGCCTCCCTCTCTCCTTCTCTGCCTCCCTCTCTCCTTCTCTGCCTCCCTCCATCCTTCTCTGCCTCCCTCTCTCCTTCTCTGCCTCCCTCTCTCCTTCTCTGCCTCCCTCTCTTCTTCTCTGCCTCCCTCCATCATTCTCTGCCTCCCTCCATCCTTCTCTGCCTCCCTCTCTCCTTCTCTGCCTCCCTCTCTCCTTCTCTGCCTCCCTCTCTTCTTCTCTGCCTCCCTCCATCATTCTCTGCCTCCCTCTCTCCTTCTCTGCCTCCCTCCATCCTTCTCTGCCTCCCTCTCTCCTTCTCTGCCTCCCTCTCTCCTTCTCTGCCTCCCTCTCTTCTTCTCTGCCTCCCTCCATCATTCTCTGCCTCCCTCCATCCTTCTCTGCCTCCCTCTCTCCTTCCCTGCCTCCCTCCATCCTTCTCTGCCGCCCTCTCTTCTTCTCTGCCTCCCTCTCTTCTTCTCTGCCTCCCTCTCTTCTTCTCTGCCTCCCTCTCTTCTTCTCTGCCTCCCTCTCTTCTTCTCTGCCTCCCTCTCTCCTTCTCTGCCTCCCTCTCTTCTTCTCTGCCTCCCTCTCTCCTTCTCTGCCTCCCTCTCTTCTTCTCTGCCTCCCTCTCTTCTTCTCTGCCTCCCTCTCTTCTTCTCTGCCTTCCTCTCTCCTTCTCTGCCTCCCTCTCTCCTTCTCTGCCTCCCTCTCTCCTTCTCTGCCTTCCTCTCTCCTTCTCTGCCTCCCTCTCTCCTTCTCTGCCTCCCTCTCTTCTTCTCTGCCTCCCTCTCTCCTTCTCTGCCTTCCTCTCTTCTTCTCTGCCTTCCTCTCTCCTTCTCTGCCTCCCTCTCTCCTTCTCTGCCTCCCTCTCTCCTTCTCTGCCTTCCTCTCTCCTTCTCTGCCTCCCTCTCTCCTTCTCTGCCTCCCTCTCTTCTTCTCTGCCTCCCTCTCTCCTTCTCTGCCTCCCTCTCTTCTTCTCTGCCTCCCTCTCTTCTTCTCTGCCTCCCTCTCTCCTTCTCTGCCTCCCTCTCTTCTTCTCTGCCTCCCTCTCTCCTTCTCTGCCTCCCTCTCTTCTTCTCTGCCTCCCTCTCTTCTTCTCTGCCTCCCTCTCTTCTTCTCTGCCTTCCTCTCTCCTTCTCTGCCTCCCTCTCTCCTTCTCTGCCTCCCTCTCTCCTTCTCTGCCTTCCTCTCTCCTTCTCTGCCTCCCTCTCTCCTTCTCTGCCTCCCTCTCTTCTTCTCTGCCTTCCTCTCTCCTTCTCTGCCTTCCTCTCTCCTTCTCTGCCTCCCTCTCTCCTTCTCTGCCTCCCTCTCTTCTTCTCTGCCTCCCTCTCTCCTTCTCTGCCTTCCTCTCTTCTTCTCTGCCTTCCTCTCTCCTTCTCTGCCTCCCTCTCTCCTTCTCTGCCTCCCTCTCTCCTTTTCTGCCTCCCTCTCTCCTTCTCTGCCTCCCTCTCTCCTTCTCTGCCTTCCTCTCTCCTTCTCTGCCTCCCTCTCTCCTTCCCTGCCTCCCTCCATCCTTCTCTGCATCCCTCTTTCCTTATCTTCTTCCCACTCTCTTTTATTTCCTCTATGTCTCCTCTAACTCTTTCTCTCTTTCTTAATTTTCCCTTAAATTAAAATTTCCCTTACTCTTTCTCTCTTTCTTAATTTTCCCACTTCTTCCTCCCTCGGTCTCCGTTCTAGCTCTGCCCTCTCTTCTCTCTCCCCCTTTCTCTCTTTCCTCTCTCTTTTTTCTTTTCTCCTTCCTCAACTTCGAATTTTAACTTTAATGCAGCTTTTACGAGCGTAGTCTCTTGTAATTCTTGGAAAAACCTATAAAATTGTTACGAAGCGCCACCCATGAGTACTACAGATTTTTTTCTTCTTTCATTCCTTAATCTCTGTCCATACATCTATTTCAACTGTTCAATTGGATGGATTATAAATCAATGGGAGACGCCCTAACCCCCCCTCTTACACATCGCTGCTCAGAGATTGATTAAACACGAGCAGCCGAGCTCAAGACAAGAGGAACCAACAGCACTGCGAACTGATGGTCCAAGCAGAAATCCAAGTAGCAAAATGAACGCGCCCGACAGGACTGCATGCACTTTGGCTGTCCCCGATTGGCTGTCCCCGCATCCACCATACACCGGCAAGCCTCTGGCCAGCTGGCAGAGCACATATGACTGAAGACTGAGCTGGAGGGCTGGGCATTGTACACCAGCAGTCGGCAATGATTTTCACACCTGTGCCGTACCAGGCCGATCCCGCCGATTACCAGTTGGATGCGGACGCGCTGCCGCCGCAGCATCAGCAGCAGCTGCCGCAGTACACGGCTGGCAGCCAGTACACCCGGTACAGATCGCCCACCGTCTTCGGCACCGTGGCGGCAGTCGGCTTCTTCGGCATGTCGGTGGGGTTCACGCTAATCATCTGCTCCTTCATTGTCTACAGCTCATCGTGAGGCTGCTGGGGCTGCTGATTCATGGGACCCGCGGGGCCTTGATTGATAGGGGGTCCCACTCTCTCCCTCTCGCTGTCGTCCTCTCACTGCCTCCCTCTCACTGCCTCCCTCTTCACTGTCTCCCTCTTCACTATCTCCCGCTCAGTGTCTTCCTCTAAGTGTCTCCCTCTCACTGTCTCCGTCTCACTGTCTCCCCTCGCTGTCTCCCTCTCACTGTCTCCCTCTCACTGTCTCCCTCTCACTGTCTCCGTCTCACTGTCTCCCCTCGCTGTCTCCCTCTCACTATCTCCCTCTCACTGTCTCCCTCTCACTGTCTCCCTCTCACTGTCTCCCCTCGCTGTCTCCCTCTCACTGTCTCCCCTCGCTGTCTCCCTCTCACTGTCTCCCTCTCACTGTCTCCCTCTCACTGACTCCCTCTCACTGTCTCCCTCTCACTGACTCCCTCTCACTGTCTCCCTCTCACTGTCTCCCTCTCACTGACTCCCTCTCACTGTCTCCCTCTCACTGTCTCCCTCTCACTGTCTCCCTCTCACTGTCTCCCGCTCAGTGTCTCCCTCTCACTGTCTCCCTCTCACTGTCTCCCTCTCACTGTCTCCCGCTCAGTGTCTCCCTCTAAGTGTCTCCCTCTAAGTGTCTCCCTCTCAGTCTCTCCCTCTCAGTCTCTCCCTCTCAGTCTCTCCCTCTCAGTCCCTCCCTCTAAGTTTCTCCCTCTCACTGTCTCCGTCTCACTTTCTCTCTCTCACTGTTTCCCCTAACTGTATCCCTCTCACTGTCTCCCGCTCAGTGTCTCCCTCTAAGTGTCTCCCTCTAAGTGTCTCCCTCTAAGTGTCTCCCTCTCAGTCTCTCCCTCTAAGTTTCTCCCTCTCACTGTCTCCCTCTCACTGTTTCCCCTCACTGTCTCTCTCTCTCACTGTCTCTCTCTCATTGTCTCCCCTCACTGTCTCCATCTCACTGTCTCCCTCTCACTGTCTCCCTCTCACTGTTTCCCCTCACTGTCTCTCTCTCACTGTCTCTCTCTCATTGTCTCCCCTCACTGTCTCCATCTCACTGTCTCCCTCTCACTGTCTCCCTCTCACTGTTTCCCCTCACTGTCTCTCTCTCACTGTCTCTCTCTCATTGTCTCCCCTCACTGTCTCCATCTCACTGTCTCCCTCTCACTGTCTCCCTCTCACTATATCTCCCTCTCACTGTCTCCCTCTCACTGTCTCCCTCTCACTGTCTCCCTCTCACTATCTCTCTCTCACTGTCTCTCTCTCTCACTGTCTCCCTCTCACTATCTCCCTCTCACTGTCTCTCTCTCTCACTGTCTCCCTCTCACCATCTATTGGAGCCTACTGAGAAAAGCGACAGCAGAGCCCCAGAGCCCAATTTAATCCTGAAACGGGCGGCGCTGTCCCGCGGTCCCCAGCCGTGGCTCGCATTGCGTGACGGCGTCAATTGAGTGCAGAGGCGCAAATCGCGCGAACAGAAAAATCTGCAGCGGAAGCAGCGGATCCGCGGGTTTCCTGTGGCGCGAATTTAAATCGACGCGCGTATGATGAGGGAGGAACTCGCTGCAGCCTGGGGCCTGGGAGGCTGGGGGACTTGCTGGAGAACAAAATCCGAAATTTGCTAGCCCGCCGTGCCAGGAAAAAGCTCGATTAAAAGCAAGCAAAATCGAGCTCTTCAGCTGACGACACTCAACTGCCTGCTGACGCACCTGGGCGCATGACTTCCTTGCCGTGCGCTCCACATCCTGCCTGCTTTCCGCTCATTTGTCTGGCCTCCCCATCCCACACCTGCGTGTTGTCACGCTCCCACACTGCGGAGACTTAGTCATGGGAGAAAATGGAAACCAATTTAATTGCTGCAGAGTCAGAATCCAAATCTAGTGTATGATATTTTACGAGTACGAGCGTATATACATATTTTATATTCATATTTAATATTCATATTTCATATTTCATATTTCATATTCATGTTTCATATTTCATATTCATGTTTCATATTTCATATTCATGTTTCATATTTCATATTCATGTTTCATATTTCATATTCATTTTTCATATTTCTATATTTCATTATTTTATATTCATGTGCAAAGTGAAAGTCCTACAGGACAAACCACACCCTACTCCATGCACAAACACAACAGGACCAACCCCCACCCCACTCCATGCACAAACACAACAGGACCAACCCCACCCCACTCCATGCACAAACACAACAGGACCAACCCCACCCCACTCCATGCACAAGCAACACATGACCAACCCCACCCCACTCCATGCACAGCCTTACAGGACCAACCCCACCCCACTCCATGCACAAGCAACACAGGACCAACCCCACCCCACTCCATGCACAAACACAACAGGACCAACCCCACCCCACTCCATGCACAAACACAACAGGACCAACCCCACCCCACTCCATGCACAAGCAACACATGACCAACCCCACCCCACTCCATGCACAAACACAACAGGACCAACCCCACCCCACTCCATGCACAAGCAACACAGGACCAACCCCACCCCACTCCATGCACAAGCAACACAGGACCAACCCCACCCCACTCCATGCAAGCCTTACAGGACCAACCCCACCCACTCCATGCACAAGCAACACAGGACCAACCCCACCCCACTCCATGCAAGCCTTACAGGACCAACCCCACCCACTCCATGCACAAGCCTCACTGGACCAACCTCCACCCCACCTCCTGAAAAGAAATTATCAATGTATAAACAGTAATTATGTATACTCATATTCTATCGAATTCCAAAAGCTTTATAGACCAGGAAAATTTTGTTTATTTTCCTCGAGAATCCCTGACAAAAACGGGGCTGGTCACTGGGCTAATCCTGGCTGGATGAAGTCAGTCAGAATTCTGCCCAACAAATTGAGAGCGCACTGGAGCAGTCTATACACAGAGAAATTCAATTTCATCTCAAGATGTACTGCGCGGCTTGGATGGACAAAATTTGTCTTGGTCGGAGAGGAGGGCGAATATGCAAATTTGAGTCCAGTCCCACAGCTAGCCTCTCCACAGCATAAAATGCTTAGTAAATGACCAGAAAAGGGTTTGAGGGCAGCTGCATTCCATAGTCTGACAGCATTTTAACATATACGTGTATGAAGATAGAAAACTGATGCAGGCCGGAGAAGGAAAAGAGATTTAGAGACATCGTGAGCCATTTAGGGGATGGGAAGTAGAGAGAGGTGATGGGAATCAGACAGGGAGGGGATGGGAGGCAGACAGGGAGTGGATGGGAATCAGACAGGGAGTGGATGGGAGGCAGACAGGGAGTGGATGGGAGGCAGACAGGGAGTGGATGGGAGGCAGACAGGGAGTGGATGGGAGGCAGACAGGGAGTGGATGGGAGGCAGACAGGGAGTGGATGGGAGGCAGACAGGGAGTGGATGGGAGGCAGACAGGGAGTGGATGGGAGGCAGACAGGGAGTGGATGGGAGGCAGACAGGGAGGGGATGGGAGGCAGACAGGGAGGGGATGAGAGGCAGACAGGGAGGGGATGAGAGGCAGACAGGGAGGGGATGAGAGGCAGACAGAGGGAGGGGATGGGAGGCAGACAGGGAGTGGATGAGAGGCAGACAGGGAGGGGATGAGAGGCAGACAGGGAGGGGATGAGAGGCAGACAGAGGGAGGGGATGGGGGGCAGACAGGGAATGGATGGGAGGCAGACAGGGAGGGGATGGGAGGCAGACAGGGAGGGGATGAGAGGCAGACAGGGAGGGGATGAGAGGCAGACAGAGGGAGGGGATGGGGGGCAGACAGTGAGGGGATGGGAGGCAGACAGGGAGGGGATAGAAAATATGAATAAGAGAGAAAGGGCTGAAAGGGAAAGAGGGTTAAGCTGAGAGAAGAGGTGAGATTAGTAGAGGGATTAAGAGAGATGTGAGTAGGGTGTGAGCAGCAAATTCTCTGTTTTTCGTCTTTTTTAAAACCCCCGTCACCCAAAGCTACTCAACGCTAGAAAAAAGATGCTAGAAATGAAAAAGCCAACATTTCCCATTATACAGTCGAGTCTGGGGCAGCACCCTGGGCCGCGGCGGTCTGCTGCTGCTGATTGCCGGGAGCGGACTGCTCACAGCTGCCGCTCTGCATCACTTCTGCAAGGAACCGGCTAGAAGGCAGGTGAGGAGAGCATAGCTCAGTACTATAACTAATGATAATCATATTCAAAACCCTGAATGATCAGATCGAGCCTTCTCAATCCTACAGCTCCTTGACCGTCTTGTACGCATTGGCTCCTCCATCAAGTTGTGCTGCCGGGGCCTCAGGGGCAGCTGCTGCCCTGCCGGCATCGCTCATCTCGTCGCCTCGAACGGCGGCGCCAGCGGCGGCGGCAAATCGGCCACGGGCGCGGCGGCTGCAGCCGCCCTTCGCCTGCGCACCCGGGCAGAGAGCACCGAGCTGCTCATGGAGTGCCGGAACCCGCCCACGCCTGTCTGACCCCAACTGACCTCACCAGAGAGCACCGAGCTGCTCATGGAGTGCCGGAACCCGCCCACGCCTGTCTGACCCCAACTGACCTCACCAGAGAGCACCGAGCTGCTCATGGAGTGCCGGAACCCGCCCACGCCTGTCTGACCCAACTTTCCAGTAAGCATGTAATGAGTCGACCTTGCCATAATCGTAACGCATTGATACAGACTTAAACCGCGCTTTAAAGTATGAATTCTGAGAGCACTGAGCGGACTGATCAGTACTATTAGTAGTATGAAATAAATAAAAAAGAGAAAAACTGACGCAATAATTTTGTTATTATCTGAATGAGTAAATTCTCAGTTAACAAATTTGCTATGAATATTAGCGAAAACGGATTTAACGATTTATTAATTTAAAAAAACGAGCCTATATAAGTACTTTGAAAAATAACAAAAATACCAAAAATGGGGACAGAAGGGACAGCTGGACTCATTGCACATTGCATTGGGAAATATAATAATACCAAGCTAATTAAATTCACTGAATTAGCGAGATTAGACTGAGACTCGGGGGAAATTAGATCAATAAAGTACAATCAATCAATCACTTATCACCAAACAGGCAGTCTCCGGGATCGAAGGGTGCCAATAGCGGAGTCTCTCAATAATTCGAAACAGATAAGCAATTATAACAGTCGGAGATAAATAGTTTTTTAACACAAGGTAAACCAGAGAGTTTTCAGTTATAGGATTATAAATGTGACTACAATATGAAGCCTCTGGCGACAGAGGAACATCTCTATGCGTGTAGGCAGTAGGAAAAGAAACATTGATAACAGTCAGGAAAATACAACAAAAACTTTAATAATAATGCGATAGCAACTAGAATAGCTTTATTGCCGCTTATCTGATGACTTAGTAAAGCGATAACGGGCAGTGATTGCGCAATGGGCAGCTTGAAAACATATGAAGGAATGAGTAGGGGTCAAGTAGGGCTTGAGTAGGGGTTAAGTAGGGGCTGAGTAGAGGTTGAGTAGGGGCTGAGTAAGGGCTGAGTAGGGGCTGAGTAGGGGCTGAGTAGGGGTTGAGTAAGGGCTGAGTAGGGGCTGAGTAGAGGTTGAGTCGGGGTTGAGTAGCTAGGGTTGAGTAGCTAGGGTTTGAGTAGGGGCTGAGTAGGGGCTGAGTAGGGGCTGAGTAGGGGCAGAGCAGGAGGCCCATATTCGTGACTAGCACAGTTCAAAAGCAGAGTTTCTAGAATTCTTTGGATAATAGCAGATAAAGTTGAAAAGCCAAAAAAAGGTAAATAAAAAACTAAACAAAAAAAGAAAAGGTGTGAGATGCGCCGGGAAAGCTTAGCAGTGCGAGGACAATAATGTGTGATAGCGTCATGCAAAATCAATGATCAAAAAGCCTCTCTGATAAATATTTAAAACCCCAACCAGACAGAGCAGATGTGAGACAGACAGGCTGAGGCTGAGAAACAGTAGAGTCTCAATAACTGTGAGACATTAGTTACAACTTACAACCTGGTTTATACATTGAAAAAAAGCCTATTGAATTTTATTGCGAGCCTGTGCCGCGATTAACTCACAGCAGTCAGTCAGAACAGTAAGAGATTTGGAAAATCAGGTAGCCAGAGACTTACATGGGGGAGGAGGGTTCAGATCAATTCGGCCAGGTGTCCGAGCATAGCCAATATCAGATGAATTCGGCCAGATGTCCGAGCATAGCCAATATCAGATGAATTCGGCCAGGTGTCCGAGCATAGCCAATACTGCAGATCCTAGACAGCTCGGCTTCAGTTCGAGGCGTCGCCGCTGCCGCCGGGAGCGTCGCGACGAGGCGGCATCCGCTCGTTGACCTTGTCGATGGCCTTGGCCTCCTCGAAGCCGCTGATCTTGTGGTGCGGATTGAAGCCGCCGACGGCTGCGGGGAGGGACACAGCGGTGAGGGATGAGTGAGGTGGGTAGCATTGGGGATGAGTGAGGTGGGTAGCATTGGGGATGAGTGGGGGTGGGTAGCATTGGGGATGAGTGAGGTGGGTAGCATTGGGGATGAGTGGGGTGGGTAGCATTGGGGATGAGTGGGGGTGGGTAGCATTGGGGATGAGTGAGGTGGGTAGCATTGGGGATGAGTGGGGTGGGTAGCATTGGGGATGAGTGAGGTGGGTAGCATTGGGGATGAGTGGGGTGGGTAGCATTGGGGATGAGTGAGGTGGGTAGCATTGGGGATGAGTGGGGTGGGTAGCATTGGGGATGAGTGAGGTGGGTAGCATTGGGGATGAGTGGGGTGGGTAGCATTGGGGATGAGTGGGGTGGGTAGCATTGGGGATGAGTGGGGTGGGTAGCATTGGGGATGAGTGGGGTGGGTAGCATTGGGGATGAGTGGGGTGGGTAGCATTGGGGATGAGTGGGGTGGGTAGCATTGGGGATGAGTGAGGTGGGTAGCATTGGGGATGAGTGAGGTGGGTAGCATTGGGGATGAGTGGGTGGGTAGCATTGGGGATGAGTGAGGTGGGTAGCATTGGGGATGAGTGAGGTGGGTAGCATTGGGGATGAGTGGGTGGGTAGCATTGGGGATGAGTGAGGTGGGTAGCATTGGGGATGAGTGAGGTGGGTAGCATTGGGGATGAGTGGGGTGGGTAGCATTGGGGATGAGTGAGGTGGGTAGCATTAGGGATGAGTGGGTGGGTGGGTGGGTAGCTAAAGGTTGAGCAAGGCAAGATAGGCAACAACCAACAAGCAAACAGACATGGCTGCTCACCGCTAGACAGGGACTCGCGGCCGCCGCTGAGCACACCCGTAGGCAGCATGCCGTTGGGCGTGAGTCCCTTGAGCTCCAGCACAGATTCGGACTCCTCGCGCAGTACGGTGAAAACGCGGGCCATTTTGCCAATGGCGCGAATCTTGTTACGAATCACCTCCTTGCGGGCCGCCATGGCGTTCGCTGGGGATTGGTCAGTGGGTCAGTGAGTGGGTCAAGCTTTGAGTCAGTGAGTCAATACAGTTTAATAATTTAGCAAAAAGTTAATGCAGCCACCGAGACAGAACTGTGAGCCAAGACAGTGCGTTTGATCTATTTGGGCAGTGGCAGGCTTAGAAAGGGGCCGGTAAGATGAAAGAATCGGTCAGGAGATGGGGGAGGATCCTGAAAGAATCGGTCAGGAGGTGGGGGGAGGATCCTGAAACAATCGGTCAGGAGGTGGGGGGAGGATCCTGAAAGAATCGGTCAGGAGGTGGGGGAGGATCCTGAAACAATCGGTCAGGAGGTGGGGAGGATCCTGAAAGAATCGGTCAGGAGGTGGGGGAGGATCCTGAAAGAATCGGTCAGGAGGTGGGGGAGGATCCTGAAACAATCGGTCAGGAGGTGGGGGAGGATCCTGAAAAAATCGGTCAGGAGGTGGGGGAGGATCCTGAAACAATCGGTCAGGAGGTGGGGGAGGATCCTGAAACAATCGGTCAGGAGGTGGGGGAGGATCCTGAAAGAATCGGTCAGGAGGTGGGGGAGGATCCTGAAACAATCGGTCAGGAGGTGGGGGAGGATCCTGAAACAATCGGTCAGGAGGTGGGGAGGATCCTGAAACAATCGGTCAGGAGGTGGGGGAGGATCCTGAAACAATTGGTCAGGAGGTGGGGGAGGATCCTGAAACAATTGGTCAGGAGGTGGGGGAGGATCCTGAAACAATCGGTCAGGAGGTGGGGGAGGATCCTGAAACAATCGGTCAGGAGGTGGGGGAGGATCCTGAAAGAATCGGTCAGGAGGTGGGGGGAGGATCCTGAAACAATTGGTCAGGAGGTGGGGGAGGATCCTGAAACAATCGGTCAGGAGGTGGGGGAGGATCCTGAAAGAATCGGTCAAGAGGTGGGGGGAGGATCCTGAAACAATCGGTCAGGAGGTGGGGGAGGATCCTGAAACAATCGGTCAGGAGATGGGGGAGGATCCTGAAAGAATCGGTCAGGAGGTGGGGGAGGATCCTGAAACAATCGGTCAGGAGGTGGGGGAGGATCCTGAAACAATCGGTCAGGAGGTGGGGGAGGATCCTGAAACAATCGGTCAGGAGGTGGGGGAGGATCCTGAAACAATCGGTCAGGAGATGGGGGAGGATCCTGAAACAATCGGTCAGGAGATGGGGGAGGATCCTGAAACAATCGGTCAGGAGGTGGGGGAGGATCCTGAAACAATCGGTCAGGAGATGGGGGAGGATCCTGAAAGAATCGGTCAGGAGATGGGGGAGGATCCTGAAACAATCGGTCAGGAGATGGGGGAGGATCCTGAAACAATCGGTCAGGAGATGGGGGAGGATCCTGAAACAATCGGTCAGGAGGTGGGGGAGGATCCTGAAACAATAGGTCAGGAGATGGACGAGGATCCTGAAACAATCGGTCAGGAGGTGGGGGAGGATCCTGAAACAATCGGTCAGGAGGTGGGGGAGGATCCTGAAACAATCGGTCAGGAGGTGGGGGAGGATCCTGAAAGAATCGGTCAGGAGGTGGGGGAGGATCCTGAAAGAATCGGTCAGGAGATGGGGGAGGATCCTGAAAGAATCGGTCAGGAGGTGGGGGAGGATCCTAAAACAATCGGTCAGGAGGTGGGGGAGGATCCTGAAACAATCGGTCAGGAGGTGGGGGAGGATCCTGAAACAATCGGTCAGGAGGTGGGGGAGGATCCTGAAAGAATCGGTCAGGAGGTGGGGGAGGATCCTGAAACAATCGGTCAGGAGGTGGGGGGATCCTGAAACAATCGGTCAGGAGGTGGGGGAGGATCCTGAAACAATCGGTCAGGAGGTGGGGGAGGATCCTGAAACAATCGGTCAGGAGGTGGGGGAGGATCCTGAAACAATCGGTCAGGAGGTGGGGGAGGATCCTGAAAGAATCGGTCAGGAGGTGGGGGAGGATCCTGAAAGAATCGGTCAGGAGGTGGGGGAGGATCCTGAAACAATCGGTCAGGAGGTGGGGGAGGATCCTGAAACAATCGGTCAGGAGGTGGGGGAGGATCCTGAAACAATCGGTCAGGAGGTGGGGGAGGATCCTGAAACAATCGGTCAGGAGGTGGGGGAGGATCCTGAAACAATCGGTCAGGAGGTGGGGGAGGATCCTGAAAGAATCGGTCAGGGGGTGGGGAGGATCCTGAAAGAATCGGTCAGGAGGTGGGGGAGGATCCTGAAACAATCGGTCAGGAGGTGGGGGAGGATCCTGAAACAATCGGTCAGGAGGTGGGGAGGATCCTGAAACAATCGGTCAGGAGGTGGGGGAGGATCCTGAAACAATCGGTCAGGAGGTGGGGGAGGATCCTGAAACAATCGGTCAGGAGGTGGGGGAGGATCCTGAAAAATTGCCCCACAGAACTACAGTGAGCCCAGCAGAAAACAAGCAATAGGTATGCAGTGGAATGACAAAAATAGCAAGAAGAAATAGAGAAAATATGCATAGAAATAAACCATATAAAGTGAATAGTGGACGAACACGCGGACCGACTGACATGCGCAAAGAATAACCGAAGGAAACTTGTATAAGGAAAAATGAATATTCGATAGCAATTAAGAGAGACCACAGTAGCAGTTATTATTGATTTGGTGAAGGACAAACAAGCAAAATTCGCGTGCACCAGCAGGTGGAAACCCCGTGCACTGCATCGGCTGAACCGAAACCGCTGCGCTTACCTGTTGGCACTGAATGTGGCGTTTTTGCATATGCAAAATAAAGGACGGAGTGTTAATAGTTTGCGCATTGCTCTACTGGCAGTAGCAAGTAGAGACAAAAAACTATTCTAGTAGATCGTCTAAAAGTAGCTTAAAATTTGCAATCCCGTTTTCACGATAAAATAAGTTATCTCACTCAGTCACTCAGTCACTGAATCATTCACTCAGTTACTGAATCCTTCATTCAGTCACTGAATCATCACTCAGTCACTGAATCATCACTCAGTCACTGAATCATCACTCAGTCACTGAATCATCACTCAGTCACTGAATCATCACTCGGTCACTGAATCATTCACTCAGTTACTGAATCCTTCATTCAGTCACTGAATCATCACTCAGTCACTGAATCATCACTCAGTCACTGAATCATCACTCAGTCACTGAATCATCACTCAGTCATTGAATCATTCACTCGGTCACTGAATCATCACTCAGTCACTGAATCATCACTCGGTCACTGAATCATCACTCAGTCACTGAATCATCACTTAGTCACTGAATCATCACTCAGTCACTGAATCATCACTCGGTCACTGAATCATCACTCAGTCACTGAATCATCACTTAGTCACTAAATCATTCACTCGGTCACTGAATTACTCACTAAGTCACTGAATCATCACTAAGTCACTGAGTCATTCACTCAGATACTGAGTCATTCACTGGGCACTGAATCATTCACTCAGTCACTGAATCATTCACTGGTCACTGAATCACTCACTCGGTCACTGAATTACTCACTTAGTCACTGAATCACTCACTCAGTCACTGAATCATTCACTCAGGCACTGAATCATTCACTCAGGCACTGAATCATTCACTCAGGCACTGAAGCATTCACTCGGTCACTGAATTACTCACTTAGTCACTGAATCATTCACTCGGTCACTGAATCATTCACTGGTCACTGAATCACTCACTCGGTCACTGAATTACTCACTTAGTCACTGAATTACTCACTTAGTCACTGAATTACTCACTTAGTCACTGAATCATTCACTCAGGCACTGAATCATTCACTCGGCTACTTAGTAAAGCTCGCCACTGTCATTAGTCAGTCCTCAATGATAAACGAATTGCTGGTGCACAAAAATCAAAATTGCTTGCATTGAATAACACAATAAAACACGTTTTTCATTACAAGCAAGTAGTACTTCTAAAAGCGATGAATATTGACGGTTTGCTAAGCAATGCTGAGCTGCAGCAAGCCATACCTTTGGCAGAATTTGATCCTGAAAGACAACAGAAAAATGGACAGGAAATCTGCGATTTAAACAAAATCAAGCTAAAACATGACTGGCATTAAATGCGGCCGGTGCACGCGGGGAGTCACAATCTACTACTAGCAGTAGCTAGCTAATAAGGTTGAAGCTGGACAGCCGCAGTGGCGACAGGACTGTTGCAAATAATGTAAGTGCTTGGTGCAAATCAAATCTCTACTTGAACTCTACTTTAAAAAACGAATACGAATAACGAAACACAGCAAAACCTTTGTTCACGGCAGACCATCAGGATGGTAATTAACCCCAAACCCACGGGAATTCCGACCCACTTACCGTCCATGCCTTCGTCGGCCTCAGACAGGAGCTCGTCATCCGAGCAGATATTGAGCACATTCACCAGCATTTCGGTCACTGCAAGCAACAAAAAATTGATTTTATTTATTTCGGTTTCTCAAATGCTACTGACAGTAGACTAGGTTAGGAAGTCAATCATTTTCTTTTTAATAATGAAATCGGAAACTCACCCTTCTCCCCGACAAACGGCAGGCTCCAGGTGAACACGTCCATGAAGTTGGGGAGCCAGTAGGGATGGGGCGAGCAGTTGAACTGGCGGATGTTCATCACGTTGTTCTCATATTTGAGAATGGCGGCTGCGTGAGCAGATTTGGGGTGGGGGGGCGCTTGAGCTTTATAGAGTACTGACTAGCTATTTAACCATTCTTATGATTAATCAGATAATCTCCCCTGACTTCCCCTGACCAATCCCCTGACCAATCAGAGAATCGCAGTCTAGTTCCTCCGCTCTTTCCCCTGACCAATCAGAGAATCGCAGTCTAGTTCCTCCCCTCTCTCCCTTGACCAATCAGAGAATCGCAGTCTAGTTCCTCCCCTCTCTCCCCTGATCAATCAGAGAATCGCAGTCTAGTTCCTCCCCTCTCTCCCCTGACCAATCAGAGAATCGCAGTCTAGTTCCCCCCTCTTTCCCCTGACCAATCAGAGAATCGCAGTCTAGTTCCTCCCCTCTCTTCCCTGACCAATCAGAGAATCGCAGTCTAGTTCCGCCCCTCTTTCCCCTGACCAATCAGAGAATCGCAGTCTAGTTCCTCCCCTCTCTTCCCTGACCAATCAGAGAATCGCAGTCTAGTTCGTCCCCTCTCTTCCCTGACCAATCAGAGAATCGCAGTCTAGTTCGTCCCCTCTTTCCCCTGACCAATCAGAGAATCGCAGTCTAGTTCGTCCCCTCTTTCCCCTGACCAATCAGAGAATCGCAGTCTAGTTCCTCCCCTCTCTCCCCTGACCAATCGGAGAATCGCAGTCTAGTTCCTCCCCTTTCTCCCCTGACCAATCAGAGAAACGCAGTCTAGTTCCTCCCCTCTCTTCCCTGACCAATCAGAGAATCGCAGTCTAGTTCCTCCCCTCTCTTCCCTGACCAATCAGAGAATCGCAGTCTAGTTCCCCCCTCTTTCCCCTGACCAATCAGAGAATCGCAGTCTAGTTCCTCCCCTCTCTTCCCTGACCAATCAGAGAATCGCAGTCTAGTTCCTCCCCTCTCTTCCCTGACCAATCAGAGAATCGCAGTCTAGTTCGTCCCCTCTTTCCCCTGACCAATCAGAGAATCGCAGTCTAGTTCGTCCCCTCTTTCCCCTGACCAATCAGAGAATCGCAGTCTAGTTCCTCCCCTTTCTCCCCTGACCAATCGGAGAATCGCAGTCTAGTTCCTCCCCTTTCTCCCCTGACCAATCAGAGAATCGCAGTCTATTCCTCCCCTCTCTCCCCTGACCAATCGGAGAATCGCAGTCTACCCTCCATCGCTCACCCTTATTGTTGTACACGTCCAGATAGTTAGGCGCACTGAATATGGTTATAAGCGACGGAAAGGAGGTGGCAAGACTCTTTCTGTACATTCGATACCTGAAAAGCGAGTGGTGAGGGGGTGGCTGCAGTACAAGGTGCCAGCAGCAGCAATGAATAAGCAGGGACAATATCGATAAAATCCATTTCAACAAGATAAGCACAGCTGGGGATGATAAATAATGCTGAAACAGCAGCACTGAATTGCACCACATCGAATGCATGATTAGCTGGCTATAGAGTCTGACAGACAGGCTCAAGTGCAGCTGCACTTATAGCAATGAAGTGGCACTCTTAGCAGCGGGCCCGAGCTGGCTACTTGAGTCTCCTGTATTCCAGACGAAGAGTTATTAGCTTTCTGAGCATCAGGTGGGGAGGCAAAGCCAGGAGAGGGAATTAAAGCAGCTCTCTATGACAAAGATATAGCAGCAGGTGTAACCATGGAAACAAGGACTGGATTCAATTCATTTAGCTGAACTCGATAGTCATTAGCAGTTGGGACTTATGGGACTTGTTGGCTCTCGGAAACTAACAGGATCTGACGCGCCTCAAAGACGCTGACGGACTGCTGAAACTTGACAGCGGTTCGGCCCTCAAAGCACAGCTGACCAAGATTAAAAAACAAGCACACTCCAATGGGTTGAATGAAGGCCCCGTCACATCATCCAATAGAATAATTCATGAGCAGTTCGTACTTCTCTCTAACAGCTTTCACAACAGACACCAGACAGAGAAGTTCAGCCACCCCCCCCCCCCCCCGACGCAATGGAGACTTTGCTAATACATGAACCCATCCCATCCCATCCCATCCCATCCCATCCCATCCCACCCCCCAAATAAGCTGATCAGAAATCGAATTTGAGTTCTAAAAGCTTCTCAGACAATTTAAAGGGCTTCGATAAACTGAACACCCTTTCATCTCTTCTTCTCTGAACTCATTCTGTAGCTCATGTTCTCTAACTAGCTTTTGCTTGGGGGTTTTGCAAATGGTTTGCTTTTTATAAGTGATTCTATGAGCTATTAACATGTAGGCAGACAGCCAGAAAGTTATATATACATAAAGACAGATAGATAGATGGACAGGCAGACAGACAGACAGACAGACAGACAGACAGACAGACAGACAGACAGACAGACAGACAGACAGACAGACAGAAAGACAGAAAGGCAGCCGGACTCACCCAGCGTCCTGCGCCTCGTGCGCCCTGATGACTGACAGCAGGTTGTTGGTAGCCAGGAAGTCGCAGCAGGCGGGAAAGCTGTAAAAGTATGAGCAGCCGCGCACGCTGTTGTGGCAGTAGTGCTCGCCAGTTTTCTCCTGGCCGAAGTCCTCCAGCGGGTCGGACCAGAGCAGGTCGCACATCGGGCCAAAGGCGGGCGGCTCGCGGAACCGGTCAATCTGCCGTGCAATAAGGGGGATGAAGCCGGGATGCTGTGGAACTGTTTCTATTATTTGCTGAAAAGGTGGCGTTGCGATTCTTCGTAGCCTGAGAATCATTTGAGCGGGACAATGTCGTAAATCTCATATAGATCTCATAGGCAGGACCCTGGAGAGCTCAGGGCTCTCAATGGGATTTTATGGGGATTTCAGTGACTGTCAAGGGGATCTCAGGGGCTATCAAGTGGATCTCAGGTGCTGTCAAGGGGATCTCAGGGGCTGTCAAGGGGATCTCAGGGGCTGTCAAGTGGATCTCAGGGGCTGTCAAGGGGATCTCAGGTGCTGTCAAGGGGATCTCAGGGGCTGTCAAGGGGATCTCAGGTGCTGTCAAGGGGATCTCAGGTGCTGTCAAGGGGATCTTAGGTGCTGTCAAGGGGATCACAGTGGCTGTCAAGGGGATCTCAGGGGCTGTCAAGTGGATCTCAGGTGCTGTCAAGGGATCTCAGGTGCTGTCAAGGGGATCACAGTGGCTGTCAAGGGGATCTCAGGGGCTGTCAAGTGGATCTCAGGTGCTGTCAAGGGATCTCAGGTGCTGTCAAGGGGATCACAGTGGCTGTCAAGGGGATCTCAGGGGCTGTCAAGTGGATCTCAAGTGCTGTCAAGGGATCTCAGGTGCTGTCAAGGGGATCACAGTGGCTGTCAAGGGGATCTCAGGGGCTGTCAAGTGGATCTCAGGTGCTGTCAAGGGATCTCAGGTGCTGTCAAGGGGATCACAGTGGCTGTCAAGGGGATCTCAGGGGCTGTCAAGTGGATCTCAGGTGCTGTCAAGGGATCTCAGGTGCTGTCAAGGGGATCACAGTGGCTGTCAAGGGGATCTCAGGGGCTGTCAAGGGGATCTCAGGGGCTGTCAAGGGGATCACAGTGGCTGTCAAGGGGATCTCATGGACTCTCAAGAGTGGTGAAGCATGACGCAAGTGCTAAGAAGGCAAAAATCTAAGGGGGAGGCGGATTCTGTGTAATGGATGGCTTTTGATAACTGATAAACATGTTGACAGGGCCATGCCTGGAGTAGTTAGCCAGAGTGACAAGGACTTTTCATAGCAGGCATTCTCTATCGCTGCGGGGGGATACTCGAGTTGAGCCGCACTAAACAGCAGAAAAACAATCTGAATCATATTTTTAGAAGCGCAACTCAAATCCATACGATCCGGCATTACAATCATGACGGAGGTTGGCCTAAATATCACCTTTCGAATATCGTCCAGGGAGTGAATCTCCGGGCTGAGCCCGCCGTGCACGCACAGGAACTGGTTGTTCATGAGGGCGGCCAGCGGCAGGCAGTCAAAAGCTTCCATGCAGGCGTCGTAAACGTTTTCGGAGTACTTGATTTTGCCTGCGAGGGCGCGGGGTGGGAGAGTTAGTGCAATCCGGAGACCAGATTGGAGTCAAGACTTGGGGTGCGGAATCGGGACTGTGGGATGTGGAATTGGGACTATGGGGTGTGAAATCGGGACTATGAACTGTGGAATCGGGACTATGGGATGTGAAGTCGGGACTATGAGATGTGGAATCTGGACTACGGGTTGTGGAATCGGGACTATAGGGTGTGAAATCGGGACTATGGGATGTGAAATCGGGACTATGGGATGTGAAATCGGGACTATGGGATGTGAAATCGGGACTATGGGATGTGAAGTCGGGACTATGGGATGTGAAGTCGGGACTATGGGATGTGAAGTCGGGACTATGAGATGTGGAATCTGGACTACGGGTTGTGGCTACGTTGGCGCCCCCACGGGATCCCCCATGGAATCTGGACTACGGGTTGTGACTACGTTGGCGCCCCCACGGGTTGTGGAATCAGGACTATAGGGTGTGGGATCTAGACTACGGGATGTGGAATCTGGACTATGGGGTGTGGAACCGGGACAGAGAGAGGGAGAGAGAGAGAACTCAATCTTCCAGACTCAGGCGGGTAGAGGGCAGAGAAGATTCAATTGAAAAGACTAGTTAAGCAGGAAATTAACGCCAACAGCGATATGGGTGCGCAGGGATAATGAGCCAGTTAGGCAGGAAGTCGTGAGGCAGCAGCAGGGTGGGTCCAGCAAACTTAATCAAAGAATACTAAAAAGGCAGTCATTCTTATTATATGCTAGCAGGCTAAACTCAAAGAGATATTCGCAGCCTTGTTGATACAGATGGGATCGCAGCCGGCATTAGACTTTGAGAATACTGTAAGTGCCAATGTCCGCAATAAATGGTCTGGGCGCCCATTCAATTTGGCGTCACAGCGTCTGTTATGCGACTGATTCGGGGCCAGCAAATCCAGTTTTTCAGCTTCCCATGGCAACAGTTTCAACTCCCCCTGAATGCTTACTTTGGCCCCACAATTTCTGCTTATATCTACCTTGGCGCCCCCATATCTACGTTGGCGCCCCCATATCTACGTTGGCGCCCCCATATCTACTTTGGTGCCAGTATATCTACCTTGGCGCCCCTATATCTACTTTGGCGCCCCCATATCTACGTTGGCGCCCCCATATCTACTTTGGCGCCCCCATATCTACGTTGGCGCCCCCATATCTACTTTGGTGCCAGTATATCTACCTTGGCGCCCCTATATCTACGTTGGCGCCCCCACATCTACTTTGGCGCCCCCATATCTACGTTGGCGCCCCTATATCTACGTTGGCGCCCCCATATCTACCTTGGCGCCCCATATCTACCTTGGCGCCCCATATCTACCTTGGCGCCCCTATATCTACCTTAGCGCCCCCATATCTACCTTGGCGCCCCTATATCTACCTTAGCGCCCCCATATCTACCTTGGCGCCCCTATATCTACATTGGCGCCTCCATTATGTCCCGATTCGTTGCCTGCCGCAACCGTAGGAATCGCGTGCAATGCAGAAGACTCTTAATCCTTTGCCCCCCCCCCCCCGAGATAGAAAAAATAGCAGATTGCAGCCTATCTTAGTCCTAAAACACACTATCCGAGATTCGGTAAGCAGAGGAGCGAAAATCCCACTGCCCTTATGCGAAGACACGCGCGCTACGGCTGTTAGAAAAATATCTAATATGCAGAGATAAACAAATGCGACAAAAACAGCACGGGACACCGCGCTAACTTACACTCCTGCTTAAAGGTGAAGTACTCGGTCAAGTGGCGGCACTCGTGGTTCCCTCGCAGCAGGAAGAATGTCCCATTGTGCAGAAGTTTCAGCGCCCACAAGTACAACACGCACTGGAAGGGGATTGTTTTGGAAAAATGGATATACATAAATAAGATGTACAAACAGTGCTCACTAAAGCTTCCCACTTAATAAGCTCACTACATGTAAGCCTGAACCTTCCTCACTACCCTGTCTCAACTCCTGCTTTAATAATTCACCTCGTCTATCATCTTCACCTGTCCTTACACCCTCCCTCTCATCTCCACCTGTCCTTACACCCTCCCTCTCATCTCCACCTGTCCTTACAAACTCCCTCTCATCTCTACCTGTCCTTACACCCTCCCTCTCATCTCTACCTGTCCTTACACACTCCCTCTCATCTCCACCTGTCCTTACAAACTCCCTCTCATCTCCACCTGTCCTTACAAACTCCCTCTCATCTCCACCTGTCCTTACACCCTCCCTCTCATCTCTACCTGTCCTTACAAACTCCCTCTCATCTCTACCTGTCCTTACAAACTCCCTCTCATCTCCACCTGTCCTTATAAACTCCCTCTCATCTCTACCTGTCCTTACACTCTCCCTCTCATCTCTACCTGTCCTTACACTCTCCCTCTCATCTCTATCTGTCCTTACACTCTCCCTCTCATCTCTACCTGTCCTTACACTCTCCCTCTCATCTCTACCTGTCCTTACACCCTCCCTCTCATCTCTACCTGTCTTTACACCCTCCCTCTCATCTCTACCTGTCCTTACACTCTCCCTCTCATCTCTACCTGTCCTTACACTTTCCCTCTCATCTCTACCTGTCCTTACACCCTCCCTCTCATCTCTACCTGTCCTTACACCCTCCCTCTCATCTCTACCTGTCTTTACACTCTCCCTCTCATCTCTACCTGTCTTTACACTCTCCCTCTCATCTCTACCTGTCTTTACACTCTCCCTCTCATCTCTACCTGTCCTTACACCCTCCCTCTCATCTCTACCTGTCTTTACACTCTCCCTCTCATCTCTACCTGTCTTTACACTCTCCCTCTCATCTCTACCTGTCTTTACACTCTCCCTCTCATCTCTACCTGTCCTTACACTTTCCCTCTCATCTCTACCTGTCCTTACACCCTCCCTCTCATCTCTACCTGTCTTTACACTCTCCCTCTTATCTCTACCTGTCCTTACACTTTCCCTCTCATCTCTACCTGTCCTTACACCCTCCCTCTCATCTCTACCTGTCTTTACACTCTCCCTCTCATCTCTACCTGTCCTTACACTTTCCCTCTCATCTCTACCTGTCCTTACACCCTCCCTCTCATCTCTACCTGTCCTTACACCCTCCCTCTCATCTCCCCTACTCTTACACCCTCCCTCATCTTCCCTACTCTCACACCCTCCCTTATCCCCCTACTCTCACACCCTCCCTAATCTCCCCTACTCTCATGCCCTTACATGTCCTTATCCCCCTACTCTCATACCCTCCCTCATCTCCCCCTATTCTTAAACCCTCCCTCATCTCCCCTACTCTCACACCCTCCCTCATCTCCCCTACTCTCACACCCTCCCTCATCTCCCCTACTCTCACACCCTCCCTCATCTCCCCTACTCTCACACCCTCCCTCATCTCCCCTACTCTCACACCCTCCCTCATCTCCCCTACTCTCACACCCTCCCTCATCTCCCCTACTCTCACACCCTCCCTCATCTCCCCTACTCTCACACCCTCCCTCATCTCCCCTACTCTCACACCCTCCCTCATCTCCCCTACTCTCACACCCTCCCTAATCTCCCCTTACTCTCAAACCCTCCCTCGTCATTTCCTACTCTAACCCTCCTTCCCATCTTAAAGGGACATGAATTAAGTAATTTAAAATGGACTATGAAAAGCCATAAATAAAATCTAGCTGATCACGGAATTCAAACTGCTCATTGTATAGCGACTCAAGACTGGATTCACCCAGCAGTTAAAACAGAATCTCTCGGCTACCCGCCCCCCCCCCAAAAAAAAAAACAATTTTCCCAGCGGCACAAAACCCTGTCGTGCACTCTTCTTCAAGTTAATATGAACTTTCGGCTGGTCATTCAGCGCGTTGCAGTGCCGGCTTCCTCGCATTATCTCCCGCAGGGCGAGGATAGGGGGGGGAACTGTGTGCCATACAGGAAGCAGTTGTTTGCCCCTTGTATAGCAGCAGCAGCAGCAGCAGCAGCAGCAGCAGCAGCAGCAGCAGTTGCCACTCCAGGCCATGCCAACTCGCTTGCACAAATCAAGCCGTCTCTTTTCCCTATCTTCCATTTCTGCTTCTCTGCGCCCCCTTCAATAGTCCGTAGCCACCCATTCTACCAAAAAAGGGGACGCCAGGAGCAAAGGGGAAGAGAAGGATAGAGAGAGGAAGGGAAGGCGACAGTCAGTCAGCGTTCCCAGGCCTCGCCCGACCCTCGCCTCCTCCTGCCTGTCCTCCAACAAAAAGTTGAAATTGCCATTCATTGCAGTTTTCAAGCCACTTGAGATGCAAAGATTTATAAAACTTTGCACTTGATATTATTATTGCCTGCAGAAACTTATTAAAGTGACTGCCTCATAAACAGAATGAAATGAGACTGAAATTACTGCATCCGAATTACTCCTGACACTAACACCCACACCACCCTACCGCACTACTCCTGACACTAATAGCCACACCACCCTACCGCACTACTCCTGACACTAACAGCCACACCACCCTACCGCACTACTCCTGACACTAACAGCCACACCACCCTACCGCACTACTCCTGACACTAACAGCCACACCACCCTACCGCACTACTCCTGACACTAACAGCCACACCACCCTACCGCACTACTCCTGACACTAACAGCCACACCACCCTACCGCACTACTCCTGACACTAACAGCCACACCACCCTACCGCACTACTCCTGACACTAACAGCCACACCACCCTACCGCACTACTCCTGACACTAACAGCCACACCACCCTACCGCACTACTCCTGACACTAACAGCCACACCACCCTACCGCTCCACCACACCACCCCACCCTACCTCAATACTGAAGTAGCCGCGATCAACATAGTCGCCCAGGAAGAGGTAACGCGTAGTGGCGGGCGAGCCGCCAACCTCGAACAGCTTCATGAGGTCGAAGAACTGGCCGTGAATGTCGCCGCAGACGGTCACTGGCGCGTCAATCTCCAGCATTGTCTTCTCCTGGCGCAGCAGGGCCGCGCCGTCGCGCAGCAGACGCAGCGCGGCCTCCTCAGTGAGGCGGCCCTCCAAAGTGAAGTGCTCTTTTAAACGGGCAGCGTTTGGCCGGCCTTTGGCGTCGAAAACTTCGTCGGAGGTCAGCCGGTGCGAAGGCGGGAAGGGTACGCCTGTGGGGAGAGATTGAATTCTGTTAATAATGATGAATGATTCCTATTAATTTGCTGATGCACAGGAAACGGCTTGTTTCAAAGAGGCGGGATTCCGGTCTAGAAATCAGTTATAAAAATTAGGATTTGAAATTAATGCGCTGGGATTGGATTGCAGAAATTGAGGGATCAGTGATTGATGGGGATCACTGACTGGGATCAGTGATTGATGGGGATCAGTGATAGATGGGGATCAGTGACTAGGATCAGTGATAGATGGGGATCAGTGACTGCGATCAGTGATTGATGGGGATCAGTGATAGATGGGGATCAGTGACTAGGATCAGTGATTGATGGGGATCAGTGATAGATGGGGATCAGTGACTGCGATCAGTGATAGATGGGGATCAGTGACTAGGATCAGTGATAGATGGGGATCAGTGACTGCGATCAGTGATAGATTGGGATCAGTGACTAGGATCAGTGATAGATGGGGATCAGTGTTTGCGATCAGTGATTGATGGGGATCAGTGACTTAGGATCAGTGATAGATGGAGAAGATCAGTAATGGGGATGGGAATCGGTAAGTGACTGGGATCAGTAATAGATGGAGATCAGTGACTGGGTTTAGGTCACAGTGAATCACTACAAGAAACCCAAAGTGAAAAAAGTAGTACAATTGAGCAGGCCAGTCTAGAGGCCACAGTGTGAGCTAATCAAACCAAACACAATGTTTTTTCACTTATAAATTCGCCAATCTAAAGGTAGTTGGCAAAATGTTAACTTTGAGAGCCGAATCTCACCTAGCATACAGCTGCAGGTGCGCGGGAAAAGCGCGGCCACCTAGAGCACAGCCATGGATTGCGCACATACATGTAAATGAATGTATTATTGTAACAGTCTATAGCTTAACACAATAGCTAGTTGAAAAGGGTAAGGTCAGAATTCAATTGGATACATATTCAAATGGTTCCCTACTAAACAAAAGCAAAAACCTTTCTAACTCTGTTCTGTAAAAATCATACAATTCCAAAAACTCTCAGTCTCTCCATTCACCCTTTACACTCTATATTCACTCCCACACTCTATTCACTCTCAACATATCCCCATTCACCCTCACGCCCTCTCTATTCACTCCCAACCCTCTCTATTCACTCTCACAGCTTCTTTATTCACTCTCACACCTTCTTTATTCACTCTCACCCCTCTATATTCACTCTCATACCCTCTCTATTCACTCTCACACCATTTTCATTCACTCTCATACCCTCTATTCACTCTTAACCCTCTGTATTCACTCTCAGTATGTCTTCATTCACTCTTACCTTCTCTATTCACTCTCAACATATCTCCATTCACTCTCACCCTCTCTATTCACTCTCACACCCTCTTTATTCACTCTCACACTCTCTATATCCTCTCACGCCTTCTCTTTTTACTCTCAACATATTCCGATTCACTCTCGCCCCTCTACTCATAGTCAGTCTTCTCACTCTCTAAACCCACTATCCTTCACCCTCTATTCCCTATTACTCGACATTCCTATTCACTTTAATCCACTCCCATTCACCCTTTATCACTCTCATTTTCGCTAAATCCCACCTTCTCTATTAACTCTCAGAATCTTGTATAACTCGTTTGTTCCTTCTCTAACAGCGTATATTCTCTCTTATAGCCAGGCGTGCTCTTTATGGACTCTCATTCCCCCTCCTTTAAACTTACTACAGTTGGCACTCTGCTTAGCTACACCCCCCCCATTTTCCTCTCGTTCTCGTTGAGTGCAAAATAAAGCCTATACATGGGCTATGCAGAAATAAATAGAACACTGTTGCTAAGGACCAAACTGGCCTGGACTGAGACGGCACAGGAAAGTGAAATAGATATGCGACGATTAAAGTACATCCACCCGAAGCCCGTGTTATTGCACTCGCAAAGCTTGCAAGTGTTCCTAAGCAAATGAACCATTACTGGCTTGCATTTCAGTCATCATATTTATCCAATCCAGCAATTGTTGTCACGTGACGCGCAATTTTCTCTCCCTTTCAGTCCTTCTAGACCCTCTCCTCCGCTCAAGATGAAAATAAGCCATGTGGGAGGGTTCATTCCTAAGCCCTGTGCCTCTCCGGCATGCGGAGGAATCAGTCGCTGATTACCATTACCAAAAATGTGTTCATTTCTGCTACAGGCACAGCGCGCTACGTATCCGAAATTAAGGCCAAATAGCAATCAAGAACACGGCGGGAGGGAAAGATGGCGATGAGAGGCTGGGAGAGAGAATTGAGGGAGCAGTCGGGGAAGAGGAGGAGGGGGAAGCCAAGATAAGATAGGAGGTGTTTCATATCGATCCGGCCAAACAGGCCAATCGTGTTTTAAGAGTGGCATTGTCAAAAGCAGAACTGCATGGCTTCTATCTATCATAGCCCTGTCTCTCTGCCGGTAATTCAATGCAATTAGACAAGATTAGCAGGGGGGACTACTGAAGTGCTGAGGAGCAGCTAGGGGCAAGGTGGATAATTTATCAAGTGCAACAAGTACACTCAGCATTCCCATCCCTGCACAAGCCGAATCCAATCATGATCGGTTCTCAAAATTTCTAATACCTAAGAAAACTAGAGTCGACTCAGTCAAGTAGTCTCAAGCTGGGCTGCGTACTAATATATATTTTTGAATTCCTAAGTATGAACTCGGTCTAGGGCTGTTTGATAGATTGAAGAAATGTGTTAGACAGAGGAATGGAGCGGGCTGGGCGATATTCGCTTTCTTATGCGGAGAGAGACGCCAAGCCCGCAGCAGGCGGCGTCGGGCGAGAAATAAGAAATTGAGCCGCGTCCTCCCCAAGGGAAACGGGAGGAGGAGGCGGTGAACTGCGGCGCGATGCGGGCGAGAGAGAGAGAAAGGAGATTCAGGAAACAGAGCCGGAGCAATAACTGGGCAAAGGATTTTTGAAATGGGAGAAGCGGAGGGGAAAAACTCCCCCCCCCCACCGAGTGCTGTTGAGCTGGCCTGGTGTTAAAGACGCCGGCATCGCCTGCCCACCTACTGAGCTTCTCAGCTGAGCAGCAGCTGGCGCACTCATCAATTGGGCACCAGCCATTGCAGCTATTTATCGACTGCTAGCCAAGTTCTCTTCCACTTGACCAGCTCGGGAAAGGCGGTGGTTGGGGAGGAGTACCAGCGAATATTTGTACTTGAGTGGCTTGAGACACGTGTCACTTAAAAACTGATCCATCCTCAATTGCCACCATCCACAGCAACCAGTAGATACAGCATCAGCTCCATCCTCAATTGCTACCATCCACAGCAACCAGTAGATACAGCATCAGCTCCATCCTCAATTGCTACCATCCACAGCAACCAGTAGATACAGCATCAGCTCCATCAATTGCTACCATCCACAGCAACCAGTAGATACAGCATCAGCTCCATCCATCAATTGCTACCATCCACAGCAACCAGTAGATACAGCATCAGCTCCATCCTCAATTGCTACCATCCACAGCAACCAGTAGATACAGCATCAGCTCCATCCTCAATTGCTACCATCCACAGCAACCAGTAGATACAGCATCAGCTCCATCAATTGCTACCATCCACAGCAACCAGTAGATACAGCATCAGCTCCATCAATTGCTACCATCCACAGCAACCAGTAGATACAGCATCAGCTCCATCCTCAATTGCTACCATCCACAGCAACCAGTAGATACAGCATCAGCTCCATCAATTGCTACCATCCACAGCAACCAGTAGATACAGCATCAGCTCCATCCTCAATTGCTACCATCCACAGCAACCAGTAGATACAGCATCAGTTCCATCAATTGCCACCATCCACAGCAACCAGTAGATACAGCATCAGCTCCATCCTCAATTGCTACCATCCACAGCAACCAGTAGATACAGCATCAGTTCCATCAATTGCCACCATCCACAGCAACCAGTAGATACAGCATCAGCTCTATCAATTGCTACCATCCACAGCAACCAGTAGATACATTATTAGCTCTATGTATAAAAATAACTGAGATGACACATAAATTTTAAAACTATGCCTGTATGCCATATATCAAATTGGCTATACAAAGTTGGCAACCATGCAACAGATTAGCCATATGCCAAATGGCCATAAATCTAAGGTGTCTATACATTTTTCATTTTCTAGGTTTTTTCTAAGTATATTATTACGATTTTCAGGTGGCTTTAAATAGAAAAAAAGAAAGTTCTATTAACCAATAAAATAGAAGTAAAAAACTATTTTTTAAGCAAATTAAAATCATTCTTTTAACTTTTTGTGAACTTTTTAATTTAAGGCCCAAATAGAGAATCTAGAATATCGATTACAGTTATTTCAATGACAAGAAATTTTGGTGACAATTGTTTTTACAAGACAAGATGCTTTGATGATTGTTGTTTTAATTAAAAATATATATTGAGTGAAAAGCTTGGAAGTTTATAGTTTTTATTTAGATGTTTGCTAAAATGTTTAAATAATACTACATTTTATTTTGTTTATTTTCTAGAATGAAATTGTTGCAATCTTTCACAATGTACATTTGCTAGCTCCCATGAATATTTCTTATGCTTTTCTTGATATGCATTTCATTATAAGAACCTTCTAAGTATGATATGTACAAAAGTAAAGAAACATCAGTTTAATTTATTTATTTAATAACAATTCTATTAATAGGCAATAGCAATTGTCAAACAGTTTTATTCAATAAGTCCTTTAATTTTAACAAAGGACTAATTCAGGGGTATAGGGAGGAGGGGGATAGGGGGATGTATCCCCCAAAGAGCCTGACCAAAACTTTTTGTTGCCCTTTGTTGCTATACATGCTACAACGTGACTGTCATAGCACTTTTACCTTGGTGTATCCCCCCATAGAAAATTCACTTTGGTGTATCTCCCTGTAGGAAATTCCTGGCTATGCCCCTAGACTAATTGATCTTTTGATAGAATTTTGAAAACAAAAAATATAAACTTTACCAAAGTAGCTAAAAACTGATATATATAAAATGCCGATCACTAAAATGGCCACTAACTAAATATTCCCTTTTTATTAAAGACAAAGTGTGTTTGTCAAAAAAGCAACTTGTAGCCAAAATGTCTATTACCAATAATAACCTACACCCTAGATCTTATGATAAGTGCAAGCCAAGTAAGAGAAAAGAGATAGAATAGAGGAGAAAAGAAAGAAAAAAAGCAAGAGTAGGAAAAGGGAAAGAAGAGAAAGAAAAAAAAAGAAAAGAGAAAAGAGAAAGGAAAAGGAGAAAGAAAAGAGAAAAGAAAAGAGAAGAAAAATGGAAAGAAAAAGGAGATTAGAGAAAAGAGGCTAAAAGACAAACTTTGAGTAGATAAGATTGTTAATAAGTTTCAAAGCATTAAAAAGCTAGATAGAAAGGCTTAGCAGGCCATATATTCAATACAATAGACAATAGTTATGGCAATCTTCAAGTTTTGTTCATTAAATTATTTTTTCAATGATTTCTGAACTATCTTGCTCTGAGATGATTATTTTCGAGTTCTCCAGTGTACCCAGCTCTTTCCTAGTTGAGAAAGTAGCGGTTTTGTTAATATTATATATCTAATGTACCGTAAAGCCATTGGTACGCAAAGGAATGTCTATGGCCCATATTACGGTAACGTAATGATGACGTGGCTTTCACTGACGTGGCATTTTAGCAAAGAACGTCTATGGGGAATAAAGATGCTACTGTACGCAGCTTTAGGAGTGGCATGGAGTAATATCATAAGCAGTTAATAGACAAGCAGCTAATACACTATAAGACTAATACACTATGGCAGGACGACCAGCGGCACCCACTTTTATTGTACCAGTAGCACAAGTGCAAACAAACCGCAGCTTTGTGCGACATCACCTTGACAATGCAGGAACTGGCTGTGATTACGGCAACAACAAGGGATTTATGAGTTCATATGGCACCATCTGCACCCTGTCAATCCATTTGGGAACATCCTATACTGGATCGCACATTACTATAATGTCTAAGCATTGAGTTCTATATGCTAAACTGTTGCTACTGAACTGGACTGCTACTACTGCCCCTGTTGTACCCCACTGTGTTACTATTTCTGTCTGTTTGTACTCAGCGTTACATGTTAGCTTTGCTTGTTTGCATCTTATATTTCTGGCTTTATAGTACCTTAGAGGTTAATATTAACAAAGCTGCTACTTTCTCAGCTAGGAAAGGGCTGGGTACACTGGAGAGCTTGAAAATAATCATCTCAGAGCAAGATAGTTCAGAAATCATTGAAAAAATAATTTAACAAACGAAACTTGAAGATTGCCTAGTTATTTGATATATATAGCTATTCTATTAATATTTCAAAGTTATAAACTTTAGATAGCCTTTATTTTATATAGCATTGCTACTTTCATATGGCCATCTTGACATTTAACCTAAAATATAATGCTGGCATTTGGTATTTTGGATACTTTTATTTAAGCTTGATGCAAAATTGAAAGCTAGGATACCAATTAGCATTAGTAAAAAAATGAATTTTAAAATTTTAGTTTTAACATAACATGATACATTTAATGTATTTTAAAACTAAAAACCACAACCACATCAAAATACATACGCTACGTTAAAAATGCATTTAAACTTTATTACTTACTTTGAACAACCCTTTCCATGACCATTGGTGCTTGTTCCTTAGTAGAGGATGACATTGACATGACTAGACTAGGCTTTTTTGATGCTCAGAAAATAGCTAATATTATTAGGTACTAAGTAGACTTAGAAGTAATGTTGTAATGTCAAAAGGGGGTCTATGTATGCTCCAAACTTATATATATTATTCGAATCAGGATAAAACTGATACTAAAATTAAATTATATTAATAATAATAAACAAACTGGAAATGATGTCTTGGATGAATGAAGGAATTATAATTTCAACCTCCTTGTTAGGTTGTATACATAATAATAATAAAAATTATATCAAAAAGAATACTGAATTGAAAAACCAGATAGATAATTAAAATTATATTTTAGCTGGCTGTTGTTAGAGTTAGATGCGAGCGAGGGACCAGGCACACAAATTTAAAAAGTACCAAATATTATTCCTAACAAAGTATAAACCTAATTATCAGTTTTTACTGTATTTTACAGTACAAACTGTAATAAATATTAAGCATTACTTAAAAAATGTGACCTTTGCTCTTTAACTTTGCAGTCAAAAAATATTTAACGACTTTTTTTCAGATACCGCAAGATACAGCAGCATAGCACGCACAGTGATAACTGCTATTATAGTATTTGTCATGCTATCTCAGCCTAGAGACATCCAAACTCAGCCAGCCCATCTCAACAGTGCGATTTTTTACGTAAGCCAGTCAAGTTTTACCATAGACATGCTTCTTAAGGCCATGCTTTCTCAGCCTGGGACATGCAATCTCAGCCACTTTTCAGATTCTTACTGACTTTTCTTGCTGCGTTCATTCATTGCTGTTTGTTGCCATTTCATGTCACGTTACAGAAATGATAGCATTGAGATCTGTTTGCAATTGAAATCTATATTGGCTGAGATTGCATGTCCCAGGCTGAGATAGCATGGCCTTAAGAAGCATGTCTATGGTAAAACTCGACTAGCTCGAGCCAAAAAACGCATTGCGGAATGGGGCTGGCTGAGTTTGGATGTCCCTAGGCTGAGATAGCATGACAAAAGCTATACCACCAACGTTACTAAGCTCGATTCAATTATCAATTACGAATGTGTTGTTTTGTTAAGATTTTTTTGCTCCAAACAAATCATCAGTACAATAAGTTTATTTTATTTGATGAAATTTTCAGGAACTGCATCATTACCCCATTGGCTTTTAGGGCATAGGCCTACTGCATGTTAACTGTATTGTAGCAATTTATTTATTTATGATCGTATAGTCTGAATTACATGCATCTATTCAATGATAGTATGGATGAAATGTGCATGTTAAAGTGAGCTAGTCCTAAAACACTGAAGTAAAGAGTGACAGAGTACCCAAAAATAGTAATGTTTCAATCTTCCACTTCAGATTTTGACCTAAGTGGCCAAGTTCAATTCTAATTCCAATAGGCCTAATTTTACATTAAATTCATTTATTCGTTTATCTTCAAAAAGCAATTAAATGGTTTTGTCTGTCATTTTGTCTAGTTTTTTTTACCAAAGTTACTGTATCATTACCAAGGCCAAGTAATAGCTTATTATATAAATACCCAGGCTAGATAATATGGTCTATATCTCTGCATTTGTTTGATTGGTCTTAAAAAATTATAGAAATATAGGCCATTATATAATGAATTTAGTGCTAACTAAAGTTTTAACTTAATTGGGTTGAAAAAGCAAAAGCAATTGATCATTTATTGAAGAACCTATAAAATTAGCAATAAAAGTTTAAACTCAACAAAATGTAAAAGTTATCAAGCAAATAGTTCTAAATGGGAAGTTCTAGAACTTCAAGAAACAGATCACCAATTGTGAAAATCTTTAAAATAATTGCCTTTCTATCTAATGAACTTGGCATAGTGTATTGGCTTATAATTAATAAATCTATGCCAACCACATGTCTTTAGCTATTGCTCTGATCAGCCCCTCAGTAGCCGCTTGCAGCTTGGGGAAGCTTGCAAACTGCTGGCCTCATGGACTTATCTTGCGTGATAAATCTGCTCTTGAACTCGTTTCCTAGAGCTAAAATTTCTGCTCTTTGTTGTTGAAACAGACTTTATATTAGCAATTCTTTTGCTCAAGAATGTGCTAGCCATTCCTAAACTAACTGAAGTTGGTTTCACATCCGTTAGCATATATAGCTAACATTGGTTCTATATCAGGGGTCCCCAACCTGTGGCCCGCAGGTCGAATGTGGCCCGCGAGCCCTTTTTTTGTGGCCCGCGGAACCTTCTAGTAGTTTGCATTACATGTGGCCCACCAAGTCTATCACTGGATTTCACTGCAGCCCCCAAAGCTGACCAAGAGGAAAACTAGAGCGCAGTTGACTGATGGCCACCTCAAAGATGCACTGCTGCTTGCAGTTTTGTCAATCAAGCCAAACTTTGACCTGCTGTCGAAGGATAAGGAGCACCAGCCATCTCATTAATTTTGTTTGATATTTGGAAATAGACATTTTTGCTTAGCTTTGCATATTTTATATTAGCATGCGGCCCGCAAACCCTAAGCCAGTTGTCAATGCAGTCCGCCGCCTGTAGAAGGTTGGGGACCCCTGTTCTAAATCCTGTCTTATGCTACTTACTGCTTTATTCTTTTTTTACAATTTATCTATGGCTAAACCTTCATAGCTTACAAATAATGATTCATCAATACTTAGCAAAAGTAACAATGTGGTTTCCGATCTATTTTTTCTAAAAATTATCTGCAATTTCTCTATTAGGGTTTTGATTCAATATTCTTCAAAAATTATAAGGGGAAGGGCAGTTGCTTATAGGAAGGAGTGGGTTTTAGAAAGAAAAGACCTAAAGAAAGTAAAAAAAGGCAAAAATGTGTTTGCCCCCCCTTTGTTTTTTTAGATCTGCCTAAAAGGGGAAGCAACTGCCTCTCCCCCTGCCCCCTAGTTATACCACTACTACTAAATAGTTATTGTTCTATTATGTTGTTATGGTATTTTTATATACTTTTTTACAATCTTCATAAGACTATAATTTGTATATAGGGTAATGACAGGTTTAGAACTTTTTATTGGAATATATAAACCATGAAGCTAAGTCTATAAAGGCACTATGTAGACAAATTCAAAGCTTCATAGCAATTAGATAGTAAATATTATTAATATCAATACAAAACTTTAAAAAAATTCTTTTACTTGATTCTCTATTTTAAAAGCAAAAGAATCATTAAAATTTAAGAGGTTATATAAAAAAGATACATTATTCGGTCTGATCTCTGTATGTGCAAGGAGCCTATGACTGTCATGCCCCTCTGTGTGCCATGAGCCTATGACTCATCCTACTGATTCTGCCTGTCTTCTCTGTGTGCCATGAGCCTATGACTGTCATCCTACTGATTCTGCCTGGCCCCTCTGTGTGCCATGAGCCTATGACTGTCATCCTACTGATTCTGCCTGTCTTCTCTGTGTGCCATGAGCCTATGACTGTCATCCTACTGATTCTGCCTGGCCCCTCTGTGTGCCATAAGCCTATGACTGTCATCCTACTGATTCTGCCTGGCCCCTCTGTGTGCCATAAGCCTATGACTGTCATCCTACTGATTCTTCCTGTCTTCTCTGTGTGCCATGAGCCTATGACTGTCATCCTACTGATTCTGCCTGTCTTCTCTGTGTGCAATGAGCCTATGACTGTCATCCTACTGATTCTGTCTGTCTTCTTTGTGTGCCATAAGCCTATGACTGTCATCCTACTGATTCTGCCTGGCCCCTCTGTGTGCCATGAGCCTATGACTGTCATCCTACTGATTCTGCCTGGCTCCTCTGTGTGCCATGAGCCTATGACTGTCATCCTACTGATTCTGCCTGGCCCCTCTGTGTGCCATGAGCCTATGACTGTCATCCTACTGATTCTGCCTGTCTTCTCTGTGTGCCATGAGCCTATGACTGTCATCCTACTGATTCTTCCTGTCTTCTCTGTGTGCCATGAGCCTATGACTGTCATCCTACTGATTCTGCCTGGCCCCTCTGTGTGCCATGAGCCTATGACTGTCATCCTACTGATTCTGCCTGTCTTCTCTGTGTGCCATGAGCCTATGACTGTCATCCTACTGATTCTGCCTGGCCCCTCTGTGTGCCATGAGCCTATGACTGTCATCCTACTGATTCTGCCTGGCCCCTCTGTGTGCCATAAGCCTATGACTGTCATCCTACTGATTCTTCCTGTCTTCTCTGTGTGCCATGAGCCTATGACTGTCATCCTACTGATTCTGCCTGGCCCCTCTGTGTGCCATGAGCCTATGACTGTCATCCTACTGATTCTGCCTGGCCCCTCTGTGTGCCATCAGGCTATGACTGTAATGCGGTAGGAATCGGTAGGATGACAGTCATAGGCTCATATCACATATTGGGGTCATGCCATGAACCTATGACTGTCATGCCCCCTCTATTTGCTATGAGCCTATTACTGTCATCCTACCTGTCTGTCTGTATTCTACCTCTCATTCGTAAAACAGTTCTATTTTTGTTTTGTCAGTTAATTTAAATCAACATTTAGCAATGTAGTTTAAGTGCTAGTGCTCCATTGCAGTTGTACTTTTTTATTGGCGGAATTGGGTCAGCGCTATTGCACCGACAATGCCACACGGTGACCCGTTACCGCCCCATAGTGCCGCTAGATTGGGCCAAAGTCACTTATTGTCAGTTAGTATTTTGATAATCTTTTGTGTGGGTGGGTCGGCCGCTGTCAGCACCGGTAACCCCTTCATTTCCTAATTTAAATCTTTCAAACCACTTCTGCATTATTTGAGTACTGCTGTCAGTTAAAGTTCTGCTATTTTGTATGCAATCTTTCTTTCATCTATCTTTTTCAGCATCTCATTTCCTCCCGTCATTGTCAATTGTCAAGACAAGCCCACTTAGCTCTCTATTCTGTTTGCAAGCACTCTGGCCATTTTCCAAACTAAGACACTAAAGACTTCCATTTATACCCTTCGGCTCTGATTCAATGCAGTATTTAGAAATATTGCTTGCAGCAATAGGCTAGTTTATGCAGAGTGCTTATAATAGTATTAAAGACAAGAGGGCAGACAGAGGGAGAGACTTAGCAGCCAGTCCGCCTGCGGTGCGGGACAGGAAAGCAGCCGATTTCTTCTGCCATAAAGTCGTGCACAGATCCACTGGCGGTCGGGGGGGGGGGGGTTGCAGCCTTCTGCGAGACCAGAAACCTTCGTACCCCCCGCCTCTCTGTCTGTCTGCCACAGTCCTATGCACTGGCCGTACCGCTACCTATGCAGTTTGTGTCGCAGACCCCCCGCCTCCCCTCTCTCCCTTATTAGTCTTCCATCTGCAGGGCCCAGTGTACAGAGTTGGTCCTCTCTCACTGACTATATATATATATATAAATACTATGTAAGCAAATTTATTCTCGACGTTTCACCTTTTCAGACTATTCAGTTCGTATAGCAATAAGCCTTGAAAGCTTTTAAAAGGCTCTGCGCTCTCATCTTAGTAAGGGTAATAAATTATTAGTAACAAGTAGAATTATAATACAGCAGTCAGCATGACGGGCCAGGCCTCGGACGAGCTCGACCTGGCGAGTCTGCGCGAGCCGCACGGCCTGTTCGATCTGATCGAAGTGGTTGGCCACGGCACCTACGGCCAGGTGTACAAGGGCCGCAATAGGCAGAACGGCAAACTGGTGGCCATCAAAGTCATGGCCGTCTCGCAGGATGACGAGGAGGAGATCAAATTAGAGATTAACGTGCTAAAGAAGTTCTCCAACCACCGCAATATCGCCACTTATTATGGCGCTTTTGTTAGAAAGATGCCAGCTGGCAAGGACGACCATCTCTGGCTGGTCATGGAGTTCTGCGGCGCCGGCAGCATCACGGATCTGGTCAAGAGCGCCAAAGGCCAGTCGCTCAAGGAGGAATGGATTGCCTACCTGTGTCGGGAGATTCTGCGCGGCCTGAAACACCTGCACGATAATAAAGTTATCCACAGGGATATTAAAGGTTAACAATTTATGCTTATAGTATTTGTTGCCTTGACTGTATTATGTAGCATGACCAGACTGTATGATGTAGCATGACCCAGACGGTATGATGTAGCATGACCAGACTGTATTATGTAGCATGACCAGACTGTATGATGTAGCATGACCCAGACGGTATGATGTAGCATGACCAGACTGTATTATGTAGCATGACCAGACTGTATGATGTAGCATGACCCAGACTGTATGATGTAGCATGACCAGACTAAAGTGTAGTATGACTGTCGCCCGACCGTATGCATGACCGAATGCTGAATATTGCATGACCGAATGCTGAATATAGCATGACCGAATGCTGAATATTGCATGACCGAATGCTGAATATAGCATGACCGAATGCTGAATATTGCATGACCGAATGCTGAATATAGCATGACAAACCCACTTCACAATCCTCAGGCCAGAACGTGCTCCTCACTGATGATGCCGAAGTGAAGCTGGTCGACTTCGGCGTCAGCGCCCAGCTGGACAAGACGGTTGGCCGCCGAAACACCTTCATCGGCACGCCCTACTGGATGTCACCCGAGGTCATCGTTTGCGAAGAGAACGCCGATGCAACCTACGACAATCGGTCGGACCTGTGGTCCCTGGGCATCACCGCTATGGAGATGGCCGAAGGTCGGCCGCCCCTGTGCGAACTGCACCCAATGCGAGCTCTGTTCCTCATTCCTAGAAACCCGCCGCCCAAGTTGCACGCTTCGCGCAAATGGTCGTCCCGATTTCAAAGCTTCGTTGAGCAGTGCCTCATTAAGAATTATCGGCAGAGGCCGTTCACCGACAAGCTGCTGACTCACTCGTTTATCAAGGTTGGTGCTCACGGCTGTCATGGGATTCGCAGATTAGGGGTCTAGGGATTAGAGATTAGGATCTCCGGATTAGAGATTGGGATCTCGGGATTAGAAATTAGGATCTCCGGATTAGAGATAGGGATCTCGGGATTAGAGATTAGGATTTCAGAATTGAAAGTCCGGGTATTTTAAGGTGGGTATCTCGGGACAGAAGAAATCGCGGAACTCATTGATGAATGAGTCAGAAGCAGGTGAGCATCCAATAACTCTCCCATCCCATCCAGGATATGCCTTCTGAGCGCAACATCAAGAACCAGATCAAGGAGCACATCGATCGGCGCCGTCGACCCATCCGATCAGCTGGGGCCCCGCCAGGCGCCGCTAACCAGGCCGCCGCTGCCAGGGGCGCCGCGGCGCCGACGCCAGCAGCAGCAGCCGCCGCCGCCCCGCTGATGCCGGCGGGCCTCTCCGACAATGTCGGCAACTCAGACGACGATGATGACAGCGACGAGGAGGCGACGGCGGCTGCCGCAGCAGCGCAAAGGCGTCGGGTTTCTGAGCAACAGCCGCAGCAGCAGAGGCGGCCGGCACAGCAGCAGCAGCAACAGCAGCACCGGCCTCACCGACAGCACAATCAGCAGCACTCAGCCCAGCAGCAGCAGCAGCAGCAGGATAACACCATGAAGTCTAAATTCCTTCGTTTGCAAAATCAAGAACAAGAGCCGGCGGCGCGTGCTCCAGTCTCTGTGCCTCAGCAACAGCAGAAGCAGCAGCAGCAGCAGCAGCAACAGCAGCAGCAACAGCAGCAGAGAATCCTCGGCAGGCAGCACTATAGGCAGCAGCAACAGCAGCCTCAGTCTCAGCAATTTCCTACTTCGAGTACCGCTGCGGCCTCCTCGCATCTGCAAGCAATTCAAAGTCCTCGCTTCCCGCAGCAGCAGCAACAGCAGCAACAGCAGGTTGCCAACAATGCTTCTCGACCTCTCCCGGCCACACCACCTCAGCAGCAGCATCATCAGCACCTTCAGCAGCAGCAGCAGCAGCAATCCCCTCACGAGCCGATGCGCCGATCCCAGTCAGCTGGCGGACAGCAGCACCACCTACAGTATCAGCAACCATCAGCGGCGGCAGCCGGCCGGCCCCTGCCGCCAGTGTCGTCCCAATCGCGGGCGCCGCATTCCCAACCGGTCGGCACTCCGCCGCAGCAGCCGCACTCGCAGCAGCAGTCGCGCGAGATGCTCAGCCGGAAAGCGGAAGAGCTGGACGCGCTGGCCCAGCAGTTGCATCATCTGGGCGCCAGGGAGCGCTCAGTAACGGAGCCCAGCATCCCTGCCTCATCCCGAGTAGCCGCGGTTCCGGTGCCCTCGGCCGCGGCGGCGACGCGCAGCGCCCGGCACGAGAACTTCAATCCGGCCATCGCGCAGGCCTCGGACACCGAGGACAACGTCAGCTCGCCGTCTGACGGAGACGAAGACGATCCTTCGCAGCAGTCGGCGGCGGCCACCGCAGCTGAGCCGGATGACGAGCCGGAGGAGCCGGCGGACGAGCTGGGCCAGCGGGACGGCACCCTGCCGGTTAACGGCGCCTATCAGGGCCGGCGCCGAGGCGCTGGCGGCGCGGGAGACGATAGCGGTGGCGCCCAACAGCCTCTGCCGGACTTGCTGCAGTCGCAGGAGCAACAGCCTCATCAGCCGCCTCCGCAACAGCCTCAGCAGCCTCCGCAGCCTCAGTTCTCTCCAGCCAATCTGCGCGCCTCTCAGCGCAGCAACCAGGCGCCGCGCCGCAGCTCCCAGATCGACCTGAAGCCGATAACGCCGAACAGCAGCGCCGCCTCATTTGGCGGCCTGGCGAACTCGTCCGGCCAGTCTGGGGGCAACGGGGCCGCCGCCCCGGCCGCGCCAGACGAAGTGCCGCAGATTCGCAAATATCGCAAACGGTTCAGCTCGGAGATTCACTGCGCCGCAATGTGGGGCGTGAACTTGCTGATCGGCACTGAGACAGGGCTGAACCTGCTGGACAGGCACGGCCAGGGCAAGGTCTACCAGCTTGTCAGCAGGCGCAGATTCCTTCAGCTAACTGTGCTGGAGCGCCAGAATATCGTTGTGACCCTGTCTGGCGGGAAGAACCGCCTGCGGGTGTACTACCTCAGCTGGCTGATGAACAAGTTCCTGAAGTCGTCTGATCAGGGCGCGCTCAGCCCGGAGACCAAGGCTATGAAGCAGGGCTGGGTGAATGTCGGCGAACTGCGCGGCGTGGTCAATTTTAAAGTTGTGCGCTACGAGCGGATCAAATTTCTGGTGATCGCCCTGCGCGACACCATTGAGTTGTACGCGTGGGCGCCTAAGCCTAATAATCGCTTTATGGCGTTTAAAACCTTCACCGACCTGCCTTACACGCCTGTGAATGTCGATCTCACGTTTGAGAATGACACTAAAATGAAGGTAAGTTTATTTTTATTGCACTCGATGAATATAAAATTCTATATAATTCCTGAAAGCATGTGACACTTCTCCTGATTTCTACAGACCCCAATGAAGTTCTGATACGCTTGAAGTAATTCAACCCAGCATTTCTAATGCTGCTGCTCCCTAAAGCTTTAATTTAATCGTTATCTGAAGTTATGACACACTCCCTGAAGTTGTGACACACTTCCTGAAGTTGTGACACACTCCCTGAAGTTGTGACACACTTCCTGAAGTTTTGACACACTCCCTGAAGTTTTGACACACTTCCTGAATTTGTGGCACTTCCTGAAGTTGTGACACACTCCCTGAAGTTGTGACACTTCTTGAAGTTTTGACACACTCCCTGAAGTTGTGACACACTCCCTGAAGTTGTGACACAATCCTTGAAGTTTGACACTTCCTGAAGTTCTTATGCAGTTATTTTACTATGCCCCTATGCATGGCATCGCAAACGATGCCACTATGCCCCTCAGAAGTCCTGAAGTTCTAGCAACCGTAAACCATGAAACTTGAAGTTCTGTCACCTGCATCCTTGACCCGGTAAAGCTCATTACTCTGACAATGCTCGAAATTAATACGGTAACTGACCCGCTCCTCCACTGTCAGGTGCTGTACGGCTCCAACTGTGGTTTCCACGCCATCGATCTGGACTCCAATGCCTACCTGGACGTTTACCTGCCCGGCTCCTTGGAGCCTGGCGAAGTGAAACCGCACGCCATTGTCATCCTGCCCGGCACCCAGGGCCGCCACCTGCTGCTGCTCTACAACAACGAAGGCGTTTATTACGACTCAAACGGCAAGCGGCTTAAAGACGTTGTGGTGCACTGGGCCGAGCCGCCTTCAAGTGTTGCCTACATCAGCACCGGCCAGTTCATGGGCTGGGGCAACAAAGCCATTGAGATTCGGTCTGTTGACACCGGCCAGCTCGATGGCGTCTTCATGCACCGGCGCGAACAGCGGCTCAAGTTTCTGTGCGAGAAGAGCGACAAGGTATGGCAAGGGTGTCTGTCTGTGTCTGTCTGTCTGTCTGTCTTTCTGTCTGTCTATCTGTCTGTCTGTCTGTCTGTCTGTCTGTCTGTCTGTCTGTCTGTCTGTCTGTCTGTCTGTCTGTCTGTCTGTCTGTCTGTCTGTCTGTCTGTCTGTCTGTCTTTCTGTCTGTCTATCTGTTTGTTCGTCTGTCTGTCTGTCTGTCTGTCTGTCTGTCTGTCTGTCTGTCTGTCTGTCTGTCTGTCTGTCTGTCTTTCTGTCTGTCTATCTGTTTGTTCGTCTGTCTGTCTGTCTGTCTGTCTGGCTGTCTGTCTGTCTGTCTGTCTGTCTGTCTGTCTGTCTGTCTGTCTGTCTGTCTATCTGTTTGTTTGTCCGTCTGCTGTTTGTCTGTCTGTCTGTCTGGCTCTTAGTGTTTATCCTAGGTGGCTTGAAAGCTTTAGGTCTTGAATTCCAGGTGTGAGTTGTAGAGTCCAGGTGTTGCTTGAAAGTTCCATGAGCAGCAGGTTTGCCTGAGTTCTGAAGCGCGACGCCCCGCCACTCCCAAACCCAGGTGTTCTTCACCAGCGCCAAGTCGGGCACGGGGTCCCAGGTGTACTTCATGACCCTGACAAAGTGCAACTGGTGATTGGCTTCACTTGGCAGCCGCGCTGAAAGCGAAAAAGCAACTGAACTGTGAGCAAAGCCGTTGCCATGGCAACCGCACCGCATCCACCTGTATCATACACGTTATTTCGATTCAAACAAATCTTCTGATCGTTGCTTTTTCTATCTGTTTCTTGTTTGTGCTTCTTCCAAAATTTGGACTATTGAGTCTCGTCTAATGAAACCTTGAAACTGTTTTTTTGCTTTCTCTGTAACAGAGTTCAGATTTTATTAGAGAAAGAGAGAAGAGTGGCCCGTGGCTCTAGTGTATAAAAAATGGTTTCATGATTGCCTTGCTTTTAATAATTTTTTTAGATTGTTTATTTGCAATTTGTTTAAACTGGCAATTGTTGCTATTTGTTTTTGCCCCGATCGCGCGCTCTCCTCATTCACTCTCAGTACCTCTGATTGAAAGGTTCAATTCGCTCTCTGACTTGCTTTCTGTATCAATATTCGCTTATTAGCCTTTGCTAGCTCAGCATTAGCACGCGTGTACTGTAAATATAAATATTTTTCAATCATGTGCAAAATGATTGAAGACTCACTTTCATTTTCAATTCATCTTTGTTTTTATTGCCGTAGAAGTTTTACTGCGTTATGTTGCTGACAACCGGCACAAGTTGAAACTCCTCATTACCTCATGGGAATATTGGACCGTTTGATTTATGGGGAATTAATGTCTAGTGAATTTACTAGCTGGGTCTATGGGACTATAGGAGCTAAATCTATAGGATGTAGTAGATCTTGGGACCATAGGGTCTTTAAATCTATAAGATCTATTAGATCTATGGGACTATAGGATCTATAAATCTATAAGATACATTAGATCTAAAGGACGATAGAATCTATGAGATCTATTAGATGTATGGGACTATAGGATCTATTAGATCTAAGTGACTATATGAACTATAAATCTAAAGGATCTATTAGATCTAAGTGACTACATGAACTATAAATCTAAAGGATCTATTAGATCTAAGTGACTATATGAACTATAAATCTAAAGGATCTATTAGATCTATGGGACTATTTGAACTATAAATCTAAAGGGTCTATTAGATCTATGGGACTATTTGATCTATAAATCCCATAGGATCTGGGGATCTATTAGATCTAGAGGGACCATGTGACCTGTGTTTCTATCAGATCTAAGGTTTGGCTCTCGTCAAACTATTTTTATTAATTTCGCACAGGTTCAGTGCAGTTCGTCACTTCTATAAATTGCTAGGCAGGCCAGGCCCCATATTGATTATTAATAGCTTCTACAATACTTTCGGAGCCTAGTTTCCTATTCTGCATAGTAACTAACTAGCTCGTACTGTGAAGTTTCTAAATGAAGTAGACCACCCGCCCCTAACAGACAGAAAAATGTGGTGAGCGCATGTGGCGTTTATTTCAGGTATTTCCGTCACAGCCCCCCCACCTCTACGTGTGTAGTCTGTCTACACTGGGTCTCCAGCCACTGCACTGCCACGCCCTGTCTCTGTCTCTCAACTCTGCCCTCCTCTGTTTGTACGCTTCGCCGCGTACATGGCGCTGATCACGTGATGAAATGAGTTGCTTTTTTTACTCGTAATAAATTTACAAAGAACCTTAGTAGCAGAAACAGAAGATAGCTTCAGTGTGATGGTTTTCGAAGTTTCCAACTTATGTAGGGGTCACTAAATATGTATTCTCTTGTACTGCATTCTGTTGTGCTTGTAAATTGCTGAATCTCTGCGCTCAGTCTAAGTAGTAGTTTGTGTTAACTTAAATTGCGCTTCTAATAATGGTCACACGCTTCAGTATTCTGCTTTTATATTTATAATAATGCGCTTTCTGTGTGTTTGGCGACCTGCTTGTCTAACTTGACTACTTCTCTACCTTGTCTAATGTCTACTTCTCTTATCTCTGTCTAGCTGTCTAATTCTCTTTTCTACTTTGTCTACGTCTCTTCTCTCTTCTCTAGCCTGTCTACTCCTCTACCCTGTCTACTCCTCTACCCTGTCTACTCCTCTAGCCTGTCTACTCCTCTACCCTGTCTACTCCTCTACCCTGTCTACTCCTCTACCCTGTCTACTCCTCTACCCTGTCTACTCCTCTACCCTGTCTACTCCTCTACCCTGTCTACTCCTCTACCCTGTCTACTTCTCTCCTCTTCTCTCTAGCTGTCCACTCTTCTCTACCTTGCCTACTTCTGTAAAATTTCTGCATCTTTTCAACGCGTGTCCCTGTTTTGCACTTTTAACAAATGAGCCTACCTCTAACACTCGGGCCCTCTCCCACTGACTAGCCAAGCTCGGCATGGGCTGCTATGCTTCTACAACAAATATATTTTCAAACACCGCGCCTACTGCGCATGTAAGTTGCTCTAATCGGATTGGTTCTCTACAGACATAATTGCTTGATTTTAACCACATAAAGTTATTTTAGTATAACTGATAAATTGATTGTATTTTATCACGGTTAGCTTGAGTGTCTGTCAAAAAAATATTTAGATGTTTTCACTTTTAGACAAAGTTCAACCAGCACTTTGTAAGCCACTGATGTAATGCTTAAAATATTGTATTCGTGATTATTATAATTCAACATCCGCTCTGTTTTGTTGCGCGCGTCTTTAATTCAATTTTTGGGGCTTATTTGCACCACAGAAAATGCACTTCTCATTGTGTGTGTGGTGTTGCTATGCGCGTATTCCACATCGTGTTGCGGTAATTGACTCGCAATCACTTTGCATTCGTTATTCATGCGATCAAATATACGAGTAGTAAATTTTTACCGCCGGCTTATATCATTGTTTTTATTAACATGCGCTGATTGCGCTGAGTATACAAATGAGCGGTGATATCAATGAGCGGTGATAGCGTCGCTACCATGCCGTGGATTACATACAAAGAATCGTCTAATACTAGGAGATGAGCCATAGACAGTATCTCGACGCTTCGCTCGGAGATTCTGTATGACTCATCTCCTCGTATCAGACGATTCTTGTTTAGTTTTTAAGCGAGATCAGGTTAGATTAATGTGAGATTGTCTATCGGGTGAGATTATCATCATCATCATTATTAGCATCATCATCACGTCCGTAGCAAGTATAACAGTTGGTGCACCCATTTCTCGACAGCGACTCTCCAACACCTCCGTCTTTTGATCAGATCCACAAACCCTTCCAAATCATTTCCGCGGATTCTTGTCGCTTCTTTTTTAATCCAATCGTTGTTTTCCAGGAAATGCCCAGCATCCTTTAGGTTTTCATCTCGAAAGCCTATCTCGGGGAGATATGCTTAGGTTGAGATGTCGTGGGGAGAGATATTCTTAGAGTGAGATCTTGTGTTGGGAGATATTGTTAGGATAAAATCTAGTGGGGAGAGATATTTCTTAGAGTGAGATCTCGTGTTGGGAGATATTGTTAGGGTAAAATCTAGTGGGGAGAGATATTCTTAGAGTGAGATCTCGTGTTGGGAGATATTGTTAGGGTAAAATCTAGTGGGGAGAGATATTCTTAGAGTGAGATCTCGTGTTGGGAGATATTGTTAGGATAAAATCTAGTGGGGAGAGATATTTCTTAGAGTGAGATCTCGTGTTGGGAGATATTGTTAGGGTAAAATCTAGTGGGGAGAGATATTCTTAGAGTGAGATCTCGTGTTGGGAGATATTGTTAGGGTAAAATCTTAGAGTGAGATCTCGTGAGATATTGTTATATCTCTTAGAGTGAGATCTCGTGTTGGGAGATATTGTTAGGGTAAAATCTAGTGGGGAGAGATATTCTTAGAGTGAGATCTCGTGTTGGGAGATATTGTTAGGGTAAAATCTAATGGGAGAGATATTCTTAGGGTGAGATCTCATGGGGAGAGATATTCTCGTGAGGAGACATTCTTAGGGTGAGATCTCGTGGGGAGAGATATTGTTATGGTGAGATCTCGTGAGGAGGCATTCTTAGGTGAGATCTCGTGAGGAGAGATTTTCTTAGGGTGAGATCTCGTGAGGAGAGATATTCCTAGAAAGAGATTTTCAAGGTTAAGTTTACCGTAGGAACAATTGGCATAAGGGTCAGAATTCTATTATGTAAGGTTCTCATAGAATGAGACCTGAGATTTTCACCTTCGGGCATTTGTCGGCAAACATTTTCCCTATCCCAATTGCTCCGGCTAAACAGGCAAGCGCAGCCGCATAGGGCATGCTGGCTGAAGAAATATTTGATAGCAATGCATGTGCAGTCCCGGCCTTCAGTCCCTGGAATAGGGAAAGTGCTCCAAGACACCTCCCTGCTTTCCCCTCGCTCGCTCCCCCCCCCACAACCTCCAATCTCGCCCTGTGGCTCCCAAGGCGGCAGATTAAGAGAGAAAGCTTTCTTCCTCAAGCGAAGCAGCCCCGCCCGCTCGTCTAATCTTCTCAGTCTCTAAGCTCAGTTGGTGGAATGGTTACTGGCAACTATTAGCCATTACATGCGTACTTCTCTTCTCCGATATATGGATGCGCTAACCCGTTGTTTTTTGGTATTTTATCGATCTGCAACCTTCATAGCCATTCCTAACCCGAGGCCTTATCTCTATGACCTGTGCTACAATGGCCTGTTAACTTCATTGTATTTGTAGTTAGCATTTATATACAGGTATATTATATCCAACCGTGCTAGCAAGAGATTCTCCGCTATTTTTTCGCTCTCTTATCTTGATAGGCTTGATAATTAATTTATCTGGTTGCCAGAGCTATGAGCACGAATCAAAGTTTGTATTGATGGGCATTCAGTATAGAATTCAAAAAATCCATTTTTTTAGCCAAAGCCCCAGTCTATCTATCCACTGTCTATGGCCGAACCTCCAGTCTGCCTATCTAACCACTGTCTATGGCCAAACCTTTGTTCTATATATCTATCTGCTGTCTATGGCTGAAACTCCAGTCAGCCTATCTAACCTCTGTCTATGGCCCAACCTCCAGTCAGCCTATCTATCTGCTGTCTATGGCTGAAACCCCAGTCAGCCTATCTAACCACTGTCTATGGCCCAACCTCCAGTCAGCCTGTCTATCTGCTGTCTATGGTCGAATCCCCAGTCCACCTATCTGCTCCTCTCTATATATGTGGTCGAAACCTCAGCCTGCTACATGCAAATGCCTACAGCTTATATAAACCAAGTATTCTGGTTATATTTCGAATACCAACTGTCACTTTCCAGCCTTGGCAGCCACCCGGAGACCAACTTATAAAAATGAACTTTGTCGAGGTGACGCCCGAGCCGCTAAGCCTGGACCGAATTCACCAGCTGGTTGTGGACCCAACCTGCGGCGCAGTGTGCCACTTTGTTGGTGAGTAGATAAATGAATGCTACTAAATATTGCAACTATCCTACTCACAATCCAGCTGAATAGTAGTGCAAACGAGTTTTGTCAATCTTTATTGGGTGCAATTTTTTACAAAAAAACCAGGCACTACTCGCGACTCGTTCGAAGGCCGGGAGGTGGTGCGACTGGAATACGAAGCCTACGAGGAGATGGCGCGTAAAGAGATGCTGGCCATCTGCCTGCAGGCCAGGCAGCGGTGGAGCTGCCTGCGGCATTTGGCTATCTATCATCGGACTGGGTGAGCTGGGCTTGGTGTTCTGTATTCAGAGCTACACTTCGGCTCCTTTCTCCCCCCTCCCTTCTCCCCTCTCCCTTCTCCCTCTCCCCTCCTTTCTCTCCCCTCCTTTCACCCTCTCCCTTCTCCCTCTCCCCTCCCTTTTCCCCTCTCCTTTCACCCTCTCCCTTCTCCCTAGCTCCCCTCCCTTCTCCCTAGCTCCCCTCCCTTCTCCCCTCTCCCTTTCCCCCTTCCTTCTCCCCTCTTTCTTCTGCCCTCTTCCTCCCTTCTCCCCTCTCCTTTCCCCCTCTCCCTTCTCTCCTTTCCCTTCTCCCCCTCCCTTCTTTCCCCAACCTTCTCCATTCTCACTCTACCCTCCTCTCCTCTTCCTTCTCCACCTCTCCTCTCTCCCTACCCCTCTCTTGCCCCGTTGTCTGTTTCCATTTTTATTTTATTTTATTGTTTCTCAATATTTTTGGCCATCCAGTGTCTCCTTCTCTCCTTCTGCCTTCGCTCACTCACGCTCACTCTCCTCTTTTCTGTTTACCCAATCAAGATACTTTGCAATTAGCAAATCGGATGCGCTCCCATCCCGCAGCCTGGTGCCCGTTGGCGAGGCCAGCATCATCATAGCCGTGTCGTCTCCGCACCGCTCGGAGGCCATCAAAGCCGTTGAGTTCGCGATCAACGCCGCCAAAGCCACGGTGCCGGTCTGGAAAAAGGAGATTTACGCGGGCGACCAGCCGCCTCAGTGGAAGGTCAACGCAGAGTGCCAGTGGGCCGGCACTGCCGCCGCTTCCGCCGGCGCGGACAAGCCGGCGTCTCCCGGAGAGGCCGCCTCCTCTGCAGGCGGCGCCAGGCCGGCTAACGGACACGCTTGATTGTCTACCGATATGTATCGAAATTATTTCTAACTTCTTGGGACTCTAGGCTTCAATTAGCGAGGATTGAATTGCTGAATGCTCAGGTATAAATTATGTAAGAAATGAGCAAGTTAAATGACTGGTTGGTGTATTTTTTCAGTTCTGTTTTCTAGCAATTCCATGGTGCTCATCCTGTTGCCTTGAATACGTGCAAAACTCGTTTTATAACGCGTAAATATGCTCGTATATATATGTAGATGCCTGTGGCATTTGACTATCTTTCATCGGACTGGGTTGAGTTGGGCTTCATGTCTCCGCATTCCGAGCTACCCTCTTGGGCTCCTTTCTCTCTTCTCCCCTCTCTCCAATCTTCCTCTCTGCCTTCCCCTCTCTCCTATCTTCCTCTCTCCCTTTCCCCTCTCCCTCCTCCCCTCTTTCTCTCTTCTCCCCTCTCCCTTCCCCTCTCTCATATCTTTCTCTCTCCCTTTCCCCTCTCCCTCCTCCCCTCTTTCTCTCTTCTCCCCTCTCCTTTTCCCCTCTCTCCTATCTTCCTCTCTCCCTTTCCCCTCTCCCTCCTCCCCTCTTTCTCTCTTCTCCCCTCTCCCTTCCCCTCTCTCCTATCTTCCTCTCTGCCTTTTCCCTCTCCCTCCTCCCCTCTTTCCCCCTTTTCCTCTCTCCCTTTCCCCTCTCTCCCTTTCCCCCTCTCCCTCGCTCCTCTCCCCTCCCTTCTCCCTATTCCGTCTGCTGATGCTGTTGCCTTGAATGTGTGTAAAACTTATCTATATGTAGCTCAATTCTAAACTGCAGATCCTACTCATCCTACTGTTAGTAGATTCTAAATAAATCTGGCTGTGAACTAAAGAAAATCAGAGATAAACCTCCATGCTCTAATTAAGGTCGTGGCAAAGACTTCATATAAAAATAACACAACATTATGTTCATTCATTGTATTATTTCCCGGAACAGAATAGTCAACAATTATGAAAATAGTACACAATCATTTATTGAACATACAGGCTACTTGAATAACAGTCAGTTTTTTTGGCAAGCAAAATAGGAGAGCACCAACTATGATATAAAATCAAATTGTTCATGGGAATTTGTTTAGAGCACCAAAATGATGGAAATCTTGTCAGCTCGGTTGCAATGTGGAATAAAAAACGCACATTCTACAGACGATGATAAGCAAGTGCTAGCATTGATTTTAGTCAGTACAGAATATATTATATTGCTCATTAGCAGTAGTAAATCAAGGTGCGCCATTAAAAGCATGCAATGGGTTTCTATAAAAGAAGCGTGTGTACAAACCACTCGGCAGCTGCGGCCTGATCGATACTCCTGTAAATCAATATTAGTAATGCTTTGCTAAATTGGTATTGGGGATGAGGTGCTTCAGGAAGGAGAGGGTGAGGTTTTTCTAGCGAGAGGGTGAGGTGCTTCAGGCGGGAGAGGGTGAGGTACTTCAGGCGGGAGAGGGTGAGGTGCTTCGGGCGGGAGAGGGTGAGGTGCTTCGGGCGGGAGAGGGTGAGGTGCTCCAGGCGGGAGAGGGTGAAGTGCTCCAGGCGGGAGAGGGGTGAGGCGCTTCAGGCGGGAGAGGGTGAGGTGCTCCAGGCGGGAGAGGGTGAGGTGCTTCAGGCGGGAGAGGGTGAGGTGCTCCAGGCGGGAGAGGGTGAGGTGCTCCAGGCGGGAGAGGGTGAGGTGCTTCAGGCGGGAGAGGGTGAGGTGCTCTAGGCGGGAGAGGGTGAGGTGCTCCAGGCGGGAGAGGGTGAGGGGCAGGAGTGGGTGAGGTGTTTCTAGCGGAAGGGAGTGAGGTGCTTCAGACAGGAAATGTGTCCAAGATTCAGTTGTTTCAAATAGTACACTGCAGCGGATTCTAGCCTACAGAAGGGGCTCGGGATGGAAGGCAGAGGCTAGAAAAGTGCAGGCAATTTGAAGCAGACTGGAGAAGCTGCTATAATCCATTTAGACTATAACTGAACAAACAATGGTCTAAATATTTTTCACAACAATGAGGAAGTCTTTCGGGGGGCGCAAAAACATTGGTGCATAAAAATTGAATTGAAGCGCGGGTGCACCGAACACGGAAATTGAAGGCTGTTAACAATGAAATGAAGGGAACAAATGTGCCTAGTGATGAGGAAGATAGATGCTAAATTGCAACAAAAGCAGCTGCGGGGACAGATCTCCCACGCTGAGCTCAGCGGGGTTTCACTCTTGACTGGCGCGCTGTCTGGATGAAAAAAAAGATTTCGAGTACCGGGCAAGTTCGGAACAAAAAATAAAATAATATTGCCAAAAATAGAAAAAGCCAAGCTGCTCGAGAAGAAAAGAAATCTTAGCTGCTTTTAGTTTTATTCAGTAGTTCCGGATCTGTGCGTGCGCCTCACGTGAGCTGCGCCGCCAGACGCTGAACCCGGCTCAGGCCGTCCATGTAGTTGAACAACTGCTTCAAGAACTCCTCGTCGTTGACGGCGCCTTCGACTCCGCTGCCGCCGCCGCCGCCGCCGCTGCACACGATCAGATTGCTGATGCCGTTGATGCCGGCCCGGAAGTACGCCTCCAGCCGGCGCAAGTGGCGCAGCAGCTGCGCGTTGTCCACGCCGGCCGGACAGGAGGCGGCCAGGCGGTTTGTCATCAAATTCTGCGGCTGCTGCGGCAGCGGCGGAGGGGGCGGCGGCGGCGGCATGGCGGATAAGTCGGCGGCGTAAGCGCGCAATGGCGGCGGCTGCTGCTGCAGCTGGTGCGGCGGGGCCACCCCCGAGGCGATGGCGGCGCTCAGCATGGCGAGAAACTCCGGGCTGTTCAACGCGGCCACGCTGCCGCCACCGGAAGACATGTTCAAGCCTGCGAGCTGCTGAACACTCGGATGACACGGCTGATGCTGCTGCGGCAGCCTCGGTGGCGGCGGCGGCGGCGGCATCGGTATCGGAAAGGCGGCAGTCGGGGAGTCCAGCGGGTCGACCGAGGCCACATTCAACAGGCTGCCGGATGTCGGGGCGGCCTCCTCGTCATCGCCGTCGCTGTCAACGATAACGTCCTCGTCCGCCGCCTCGTCCGTCTGCTGCTGCAGCTCCTCATCTTCGGCTTCGTCTGCAACGCTGGAATGCCGCGGTCGCTTCAGCGGGGAGTCGCCGCCGCCGCCGCCATCGTCCAGTTGCCGAGGCGTCAGCGGCCATTTGACTGCGACTTCGGTCGGGGTCCCCGACGCCTGGTAGTCAGCTGAGAAATACTCGTCCTGCCCGGCAGGCGGGTGACTGTGGAACCGGCAGGCCGTGACGCGGCGCACGGAGAGCAGCCGCCTGCCGATGCTGATGGCCGTGGCCGGACAGAACCGCTTGCTGCAGCGCCAGAACACCCGGCCGTCCTTGCCTGATCGGCTCTCCGTCATCTTGTAGCCGTCGATCACGATGCTTTCCTTGTTCTTGCGGGTCACGTCCCACTTGACGCTGACTATGCCGCGGGCCTCGGCACATCGACGCTCGACAACGTCTGGACGATCGCTGGCGGCGCGTTCGGGCCGATGATCGGTGTGTCGAACAGGCTGGGAGTGCGGTCGGTTCTGCTGCTGAACCGTCAGATCCAGCGCGTCTGACAGCATGGGGTCTTCGCCCACCTGATGCTGCGGCTGCTTCATCGCTGCTGGAACCTGCGTCGATTCGGTCGGATTCGCCGACGTTCTTGTCCCGGTTTTCTGGGGAAAATTGTCAACGAATTTGCAATGGCCGCAATGGCGTGCAAGGTTGGCTGCCTTAGGGCTTTGGAGGGAGGGTTTGTCCTCCGAATACACCGCTGTGATATGAACTTGGCTCCCAGACTATATCTCTCTCTCTCTCCAACAGAGCCTGTCAAAAGCGGCTGAGGCTCTGGCGGGAGGAGGTTGGGGCCTCTGGCGAAAAAAACTGCTTTGCACGGAATTCTCTCTCCCGCTGTGTGTTGCCCTGCCGGCCCACCGCCGACCAATCCGGTTCCTGAAGCGAACCCCCAGCGCATTCAGACCTTTTTAAAGTGGGTCTTTGTTCCGGCTGGGCCCCACCCACCCCCCCCCTCCATCGGTTGTGGGAGCCGCCAACTTAGCCATACTTACTGCTACTACTATGACTGCTACGTAAGTTTTTTAAAGGAGGCCGGGTGGGTTGGACGGCTCCCACGACGGAGTTTAATACGGACTTGGGGGGGGGTAGGGAGAGGGGCCGAGCATCAATATAGTCAAATTCTTGTCTCGACCCGCTATCAACCCATTCGTATCAGTTTGTCTAAGCGAGGACGAAAAGAAAAAAGAGTTCTGTGTGTGTGTGCCTGTCCGTGTGTTCGTGTGTGTGTGTGTGCTTCCAACACACATCCGGGTGCTGCGTTCTTGAATGCTGTACGAGTACGATGTGTTCAGGTATCGCTTTCTTAATACCGAAATTTCACAATGCCCAAAGACACCTGCCTTCACAAGACCGAAAATTATTTTTCTAAAAGAGCATAGAAACTATTGGAGGCTGGGGCTATGCAATAAAACGATGAAAAAATTATTAATTATGTCGATGATTATTAAAATCAAAACTATTTTCAACAATCGACAAACTTGAATTATACCCGTTATTCTTACTATTGTCCTTCTGTTGTGCGCTGTCTTAGATTTAAACTAGGTTAAAGTTCATTACGAGCCAGATTAGGCGCCACCCCCCCCACTCACCCACCAGTCCTTCATTAGATAAGGCGCCCCCCACTCACCCATCAGTCCTTCATTAGATAAGGCGCCCCCCCCACTCACCCATCAGTCCTTCATTAGATAAGGCGCCCCCACTCACCCATCAGTCCTTCATTAGATAAAGCGCCCCCACTCACCCACCAGTCCTTCATTACATAAGGCGCCCCCCCACTCACCCATCAGTCCTTCATTACATAAGGCGCCCCCCACTCACCCATCAGTCCTTCATTACATAAGGCGCCCCCACTCACCCACCAGTCCTTCATTACATAAGGCGCTCCCCCCACTCACCCATCAGTCCTTCATTACATAAGGCGCCCCCCCCACTCACCCCCACTCATCTACCAGTCCTTCATTAGATAAGGCGCCACCACCCCCACTCACCCCCACTCATCTACCAGTCCTTCATTAGATAAGGCGCCACCACCCCCACTCACCCCCACTCATCTACCAGTCCTTCATTAGATAAGGCGCCACCACCCCCACTCACCCCCACTCATCTACCAGTCCTTCATTAGAAAAGGCGCCACCACCCCCACTCACCCACCAGTCCTTCATTAGAACATGCGCCTACCCGAAACTTTTAATTAAGTCAGGATTTGCTATACGTGTGCTCGAAAACCAATTCACACGCTGAGAATGAAACAGGATAAAATGAGTCTACTACTATCAATGCAGACACAAGTGACAACTGGATTCAATCGTGCACAGATAAGAACAGGCAGACAGCCGCAGACTGCTCAAACAGATGCAGTCGTTAAGATAAGCCACGCAGGCCCTTCTGCTTCAGGACGAACCAAGGAGAGAAATGGCTGCTGCCAGACAGAGCAGCGACAGGCCACGGCAAGGAGTTGCATGCCAATTTGCCGCAATGACAAGCCCCGCAGGCCCACTGTGCCCACACCGAGCGCTGACTCAGCTCTCTCTGTTCGGCGCATGGCAACTAAAAACACTCATATTGAGTTTTTTCATAAGCTGAATAATTCCAGTGTAAATTTTATTACGATCTCTCTGGTCAAACAATCGACTACCTTGATTAGCAAAGCGGGCTCTCACCCCCGACCCCCATATTATAGAATATAGTAGCTGCTATCGGGGCCGCCCTGCTGCTCTGATATGCAGGTTGGAGTCTTTCGGGTCCTGGCAAAGCATTGAACTTGTTGAGTAGAACGAGATTCCCGGTGCCCGTGTTTAGATAAGATTTTTTACAGCAAATAGTAGCTTTGAGAGCTTCTATCTTTTGAATTTTAACAGTAGCAACAACTAGAGACAAATTTCACAAATGTATGTTCCGATAGTTGAGGCTCGGGGCGACTTTGCGGGGAGATTCTGTGCTAGGGGCGATTTTTAATGGGAGATTCCCTGCAAGGGGCGATTTTTTATAGTAGAGTCCCTGCTAGGGGCGATTTTTAATGGGAGATTCTCTGCAAGGGGCGATTTTTTATGGGATATTCCCTACCAGGGACGGTTTTTATGGGATATTCCCTGCCAGGGACGATTTTTTATGGGAAATTCCCTGCCAGGGACGATTTTTTAGGAGATTCTCAGGCGATTTTGTGGGAGATTCTCTGCTAGGGCGATTACGCGTAGGATATTCTCCGCTAAGGGCGATTTTTTATGGGAGATTCCCTGCTAGGGGCGATTTTTAATGGGAGATTTCCTGCCAAGGGCGATTCTTATGGGAGATTCTCTGCTAGGGGGAGATTTTTTATGGGAGATTCTCTGATAGGGGCGATTTTTTATGGGAGATTCTCTGCTAGGGGGCGATTTGTGGGGGAGATTCTCTGCTAGGGGCGATTTGTATGGGAGATTCTCTGGTATAGGCGATTTTGTATAAGAGTACTCTGTTCTAGGAGTACACTGTACTGTACTCTGTGCTGTACTGTACTAGGAGTACACGGAGCCCTTTTGCAGTATTGCTTTGGCGTCCCTGACCCTGACGCCGACTCAACAAATAAAACTAAATGAGGCCCTCTGAATAAAAGTGGCGCCCCTCAGCCGACATGGCGCGCCCCACAGCAATAAAAATGCATTGGTAGGCAGTGGGTGGGTGCTTTCCTACATGTCAAAGACATACAGATTTCGAACCATCCAGCGAGACAGCTCAGCTATATAATAAACAAATAAGCCGCACAAGTCAGCTCAAATCTATAAGTGAATCGGACTGGGGCGCGGGGCAACTCCCGAAATTTGATGCGGGAAGTCAAGGAGGCTCAGAATCAGGACTTGGAGTAGTTGCTACTCTTCCCTTACCCTCCCCCTCGAATTTTCAGACAATTCGAGGCCGACATAATCTTTTTTACTTCATCATAACTTCATGAGAGGGTGAGAGATGATGAGAGGTTTTTGGAATCACCTGCGGTTTGAATCACCTATTTATGTCATTCCTCATATTCAGACTATGCGCTGAAGTATGGTGAAATGGCGAAATTGAAACCGCGAGTCAGTCTTCCGCCCCCAATCCAGGTGCCCTCTATGCGAGCTCCTTGTCCGGCAGTCCCGGATTCGGGACACGAGAATTTCCCCGATCTTGACTACCATCTGTCGTTGGGAAAAGGCATCTATTTATTACTATAGTAGCAACCAACTGAAGGCTGCGGGCCAGCGTGGGAAATGCGATGAGCTTGTCAGGCGGGTGATTTATTGCTCTAATAACCAGCCCCTACTCAAATTGTTGTGCCTGTTATTCTATAAACAGAACACAACAGAGCTGCGCCACTTAAACAGCTCAATCCACTGTATCCAAACTGGAGGGGCGACCAGACACTAAGGATGTCGTCAGATCGGAATTCGATTGAGTTTTTTAACAACATTAGTAGATTACTCAAGAACAGCGGCACAACAGAGATGAATTGGGACCTGATTTCAAATTTATATCCATCGTTTGAAGCCGTAGATTTTATATACGCTCGTTGTAATGCAAGCCAAATGGTAAAAGTGAGATGCAGCGAGGGAACCACAGATCGGAAAGATAGGGAGTGATCACAGCCACAGACAGACAGACAGACAGACAGACGGACACTAAGACAGACAGACAGACAGACAGACAGACAGACAGACAGACAGACAGACAGACAGACAGACAGACAGACAATAAGACAGACAGACAGACAGACAGACAGACAGACACACAGACAGACAGACAGACAGACAGACAGACAGACAGACAGACAGACAGACAGACAGACAGACAGACAGACAGACAGACACACAGACAGACAGACAGACACTAAGACAGACAGACAGACAGACAGACACTAAGACAGACAGACAGACAATAAGACAGGCAGGCAGACAGGCAGACAGACAGAGAAACTAACAAATAAAAAGGATGCAAATATTTTAACTCAGATTAACAAAGCAAAATAGTTAAATAAAAAGTACCAGATAAGTAATTTACGGTGTTGACAAAAGAAAAGAGGCAGTCGATTCGCGCTGAATGTAAAATTTATTTAACTTTTATTTCACCTTCACGCATCACCGATATTCACAGACATGAATACAAAACCAGTGATAAAAAAGCGGCACCACCAGACTCTGTGTGGTAAGAGCGAGTCAGTAGGGAAGAAATGAAATACAAAAATGCAAAAAAAATATACTCGTATTTGAGTCAACAGTTACGGCCAACCATTCACATGCACGCAGTACCTACTTTATTAGGCTTGACAGTAAAAACACGTACAGATACGTGACGAGTCAGCAGAAAAGCGGGTGTTTAGCTTTTTCATCGTAATTAAAAGCAGTGTTTCGCAAATGCATCAACTACTGGCAGTAGCACACAAAGGATTTTATGTAGAGTAAAAAGTCCGTCAGCGTTAATTACAAGGGGCGGCTAAAAGCAGATCCGAAAGGGGGTAATAGTGGCCAATACTATGGGATCAGGGGGCGGATACTGGCGGATCAGGGGCGGATACTGGCGGATGGAAGCGGATACTGGCGGATCAGGGGCGGATACTGGCGGATCAGGGGCGGATACTGGCGGATGGGGGCGGATACTGGCGGATCAGGGGCGGATACTGGCGGATCAGGGGCGGATACTGGCGGATCGGGGGCGGATCGGGGGGGGGGCTGATACTGGCGGATTGGGGGGCGGATACTGGCAGATCAGGGGAGCGGATACTAGCAGTTCAGGGGCGGATACTGGCGGTTCAGGGGGCGGATGCTGGTGGTTCAGGGGGCGGATACTGGCGGTTCAGGGGGCGGATGCTGGCGGTTCAGGGGGCGGATACTGGCGGTTCAGGGGGCGGATACTGGCGCTTCAGGGGGCGGATACTGGCGGTTCAGGGGGCGGATACTGGCGCTTCAGGGGGCGGATACTGGCGCTTCAGGGGGCGGATACTGGCGGTTCAGGGGCGGATACTGGCGCTTCAGGGGGCGGATACTGGCGGTTCAGGGGGCGGATACTGGCGGTTCAGGGGGCTTCAGTAGAAGCGGCTCCGCTGCCTCAGAATTCGGTATCGAGCCCAGGCCAGGCCAGTCACGCAGGCAGCAGCCGCTAGCAGGGCCAGCCAGAAGGCAGAGAGGACGCCACCGCTGTCTCCGCCGCTGGCTGCTAAATGGGCATCGGTGAGTGAGCCGGGACGCACCGAGTGCAGAGGGTCGCCGAGTTCTGAAGAGAAGTGGGAGGGTGAGAGAGGGTGAGGGAGAGGTGTAAGTGAGCTAGAAAGAATTGAGTGAAGGGTAGAGAGATTAGACTAAACAAAAATTTTAGCCAATGCTTCGAAGACATGAATTGATTAACTTCTAATTAACTAAAATTAGAGGCATCTAAGCTACTGCAAGTAGCGCGAATGCACAGATGAACACTCACCGCCTTTCTCCTTAGCGAGAGGGTCGATTTCCGGCACAATCTGTCTGCGAGTGCCGCTGTAGTCGTCTGGATTCAGCGTCTGGCGATGTGGGAAAGAAATTATTCACCTGATTATTGGCTGTGACCTGGGTTTGGGTACCTTTTAGAGTGGGGCGCCTCCTCAGATAAGAGCGCCTCCTCATTTAAGGGCGCCTCATCAGAGTGGGGTGCCTCTTCGAATAAGGGTGCCTCCTCAGATAAGGGTGCCTCCTCAGATAAGGGCGCCTCCTCAGATAAGGGCGCCTCCTCAGATAAGGGCGCCTCCTCAGATAAGGGCGCCTCCTCAGATAAGGGCACCTCCTCAGATAAGGGCACCTCCTCAGATAAGGGCACCTCCTCAGATAAGGAAGGGCACCTCCTCAGATAAGGGCACCTACTCAGATAAGGGCACCTCCTCAGATAAGGGCACCTCCTCAGATAAGGGCACCTCCTCAGATAAGGGCACCTCCTCAGATAAGGGCGCCTCCTCAGATAAGGGCGCCTCCTCAGATAAGGGCGCCTCATCAGAGAAAGACGCTTCATCAGAGTTGGCGCCTCGTCAGAGTGGGGCGCCTTCTCAACAGTGGGAGCCTCCCTCCTCAGTAGGGCGCCGCTCCCTCCAAGCCAGCAGAGTCACGAACTCAACGCACCGACTCAACTTCGTAGACCTTAGCCGCCAGAATTTCGTGATTGTCAACCAGTTCGCCCGTCATAGCGCTCAGCCCGAACATCAGGTGAGTTGGCAGGCGGACGCCTCGGACGCGAAAGCAAATCCGCCAGATGCCCGGCTCGGAGGTGCCGCCCCAGCCGTCGCCTTCATCGTCGGTAACTTTAGTGTAGACGGTCAAAACGTCGTCGACGTAGCGAACGGCGAGGTGCGTCTCGCCCTGGCGATTGCGGAAACTGCAATAAGAAATTCATAATAAACTTGTCGATATCGGTTGTTGAATATTCCAATGACTCTACTGATATAAGCCATATAAGTAGTGCTACTAGCGCATGCGCGAGAAATTAGTAAAAAAAACAGAAAAAATAGAGTGAAGCATTACTTCACTGTGCAGCCGGCCGGTTCCTTCTGTTCGCCGTCGTCATCGTGCGAAAATTCCAAACTGCCGTTGTTGACGATGGCCGATATGTAGGGGTGAAAACGGCCTTGCTCAGGGCCGTGCGCATTGCTGTAGGTGTCAAGCAGAACAGCCAGGCCACGAAATCGGCTGGGGCCACCGAACAGCGGCCCGGGGAATCCCCGGGGGAATCCCGCACCTGGGATTCCCTTGGCATCTGCATACCAGAAGGCAAAGCCGTCGCCGCAGTGACCATCAGCAGTGCCGTGGACTCGGAAGTGGACACGCACCTCCCAGTGTCGGATGTGGACGGGCAGACGGCTGACAATGGCACCCCGCTGTGACTGCCTGTCGGCTGTCAGCTGGACAAAGTCGTCGCCAGAGATCGCAGCACTGCCAGAGAGACTCCATGAACCTTTTGGGGATATGGAAATATAGGAAATATGGAAAGAAAAGTCTAGCGATTTATATCACACTTAGGACTGACACAAGTCACAGTGGGATCCATAAGAATTACCCGCCAAGATTTACCTGCAGTGCAATTTGCCTGTGAGTGAATTGCCCACGAGTTTTTCTGAGGTTACTGAGGTTTGCCTGCAATTCTTTTTCCTGCAGCACATTTAGCCACAGCAGATTTTGTCTGCCTTGCCTTCCCAATGCTTAGTAAGTCTTAATAAAGAGATTTACCCAATCAAAACATTTTGATAGTAACTGCATATCAAATTCATATTTTTCCTGTACCTGGTAGGTATTCAGGGGTACATGCAAGGGTACATTGGTGAGGTATTAATTTATGCATATGTTGCATTGCTTTGTCTCCAAATCTCTTTATTAAAACTTATATAGTACTAAGCATTAGGGGAGGCAATTCAGACAGAATCTTAGCTTCTATATGGCTAAATGCATTGCAGTAAAAAAGCATTGTGGGCAAACCTTGATAGAAAAAAATCTAGCAGATAATTTGCTTGTAGGTAGGGCAATTCATTTGTGAGCAAATTGCACTGCAAACAATTCTTGGTAGGGTAAATCTTAATAGGCAATTTGCTCATAGGCAAAATACACTGTAGGCAAATCTTGGTAAGAAAAGCTTTATGGGAAAATCTCGGCAAACAATTTTTCTGCAGGCAATTCTAGTATGTCATAAATATATAGGGCATCAAACAAATGCAAATAACAATAAGTGGAGTCAATAGGATACTTAAAATCCAAAGCAAGTTTTTTTAAAAAACTTATCAATGAAAAATAAAGTTATATTTTAATTAAATCAATAGTAATTGAAAGTCAAAATCATAGTTTAAGCACTTATAAGGCTTGATATATCAAAGTGATAGTAAATTTTGACATTATTATTAATATTATCATTCTAATGTTCAAAAAGAAAACTTTATATGATAAATTATTTCCTTTTAACACTGCGAAACAGTTTACTAAGCATAGATCATATAGTCATAGATAATTGTAAAATAAAACCAAAAAGAATAGATTTAGTGACTATTCTATTATAAAAAATATATATATATATACAATAATATAATATCATAATAATTATATATAAGTCTAAAATTCTTTCTTAAAATGAAAGTTTCCTGTCAAGAAACTATATTTGATAGAAAAATTTGACTTAAAAATAGTTATATAGAACTATTGCTATGAGCAATCAATTAAGTGTGACCAATCCTATTTATTATATAGGTATTTTTTGTTTCTATTTTTATCAATATATATTAGACAAAAGTGAAAGCTTAAAAAATAAACAATATATAGAGGCTCAAAAAGAAAATGTTAGCAAGTTTAAATGAAGTAACTATGAGGGTGCTTTTATAAAGACAATCTTACCTTGGTATGGCTTCATCAAGGAATATTCTTTCCTTAGGAAAAATGATGGAGACATGCCATTTGAAATGTCTTGCAGCTCATCATTGGCATTACTAAAATCTGAACTACACTGTGTTGGCAATATGAAAAGATTAATTCCTAACATAATGGCAAACACAAAACTTAAAGTAGTATCCCAAATGACCCTAGGACTCGGAGTGGTTTTGCCATTGGAACGAAATGAACACAAGTCAGAAGTTACGAGTAATAAGTGCATTTGAAAACGCGTAAAAGCACAGCTTTTAATGTCTGGAACTTGCGAAATTCAGGCACTTAGGTTTATTTAGCAATTCTCTAGCGACCAAGGTTTGTTATTTATGTTACTGCATGCGATGCTTAAAAAGGAAAATTCGGAGAATCAAAGGAAGCGAGAAATTTTCAAATTTTTTATGATTCGTTTCTGACGCACACATCGTTTCAATTATCGCTGATTCGACTTCCACTCTCCTTGCATTGTGATTCTGAAGCAAGCTCGACACTTCAGTAGTCATTAATAGTTTTTATTCAGTTAAATAAGTATAAAGAGCCTTCATTTTTGGTTGTTTGTAGCAACTCATTACAATTTATTGAACTTCAGTCAAGGACGATTTTAGATAGCTTTTTGAAACTATGAAGAATGTAAAACTTCATGTACATGCAGTATTGTTATGAATTCGTATATTATGTATTATGGCTTTTGTATCTGACGGATTCTGAGTTTATAATTAAAACTTTCTGTAAAATCAGTCAATCTGCACTTTAGGCATTTTCACAGGCTAACTTACATGTAGATATGTGCTTAAGGCGACTTATATGTGTATTACATTTACTTGTACATTTACATATATGTAGTCTGCCACAAATTTTTTGGTGACTTTTTATAATCAGTAATCCCATATATCTACGACAATTATTATAATTTAAAGCATTATTGTAGTTGGAAAAGGATTTTGAAGTGAATTATTAATCGGTCGGCACGCCAGACAAGATCGATCAGGTTTGTCACAGAATTGTCACTGTTTAAGATAGCTAGGTGACCGATACAATCTTGGTCATCTTTGCTTTACTTTTATACGTACTTTACACACGTGTTTACGTGTACTTTATTCTTCTACACTATGAATTGGATATACTCGTATTACAGTGCCTTGACGACCCCTCTAGACACCATGCGACGGCCCACGCAGCTTTACTTTTCCGTGAATGAAATCCGCCATTTCGTGAAACGCGAGAATAATCACAGTAAAATTTCGACTCAATCCATACTGGATTGATATACACAACTGGAAAAACGTCACATCTTGGAATCGTTGCCATAATTATCCCACGACGAGAGTCTCCTCGACGTGCGATATTTGAGAACACCGGCGGAGAGAGGCGCGCATAATTACATGAGTATGAGCCGCTTTTTGTCTGGCCAGGCCGGCACTTGCAATATGCGCGCCGCATTAAGAAGAAACCCGATTGACCGAGCAGAAATCTGACACCCTGTGTGGTTTGATGGCCGCACAAAGGGTGCCTGTACACGCCGGCTGGCCTTGAAATAAGGATTCGCCAAGATTAGAAAAAATGTCGGCGCCAAAGCAAAGAAAAAAATAATCCAGATTTTGTTCAGCTGCTTAAGAAGCTTGTAGATGAGCCGGCAATCCCTGAACAAACAATTTTACAGTTAGAATACACCATGTTTGGCCAATCTGTAGCTGCAGGTGGGTCACATGGTCTCACCGCCCCGAGTTAAACTGCCTACAGCACTCCCCGTCTGACGCCCGGCCAGTCGTCTCCATTCCATTCCCAAGAATCCACCGCCAGTCGAGTGCTTATCCCAGCTGCATTAGTTGATTGTAGAGAAGTCTGGCCGTTCCCCAGACTCTGGCAGACGCATTAATACATAATGCGCTCGATTTCACGTCAAAAAATGGGACATGCTGATGAGATAAGACGATAAGCCGAGGTAAATGTAAAAAGTGCAGGATTAAAAAGTCCGGAATGGCCTAGCTGCCATGCAGTGGCGAAAGCGGGACCTGGCCTAGTATTTTACCTGACGGACTTACAGTTCTTAGTGTAAAAATTGATTAAACTAGACTTCAGTATATACATGCAATAATGAGCGTGCAAATCTCTTTAATACTGGAGAAATGGGAGCTGTAAGTCGGGAGTAAAGGAGAATAATTGCTACAATTCGATCATTTTATAAATGTATAGTTGAAGTTCATTTCTTAGCTCATCCTCATCCTCGGAGGCTCTGAATCCACCAGATTAGGGTTTAAGAATGTGTGGTGCTTAAATGCTGATGCAGATTCCAAGTGTGTAGGAATTTCCGAGTGTGGGATTCCAAATGCAGGATTCCGAATGCGAGATTCCGAGTGTGGGATTCCGAATGTGGGATTCCGAATGTGGGATTCCCAATGCGGCATTCCGAATGTGGGATTCCGAGTGTTGGATTCCGAATGTGGGATTCCGAGTGTGGGATTCCCAATGCGGCATTCCGAATGCGGGATTCCGAATGTGGGATTCCCAATGCGGCATTCCGAATGCGGGATTCCGAGTGTGGGATTCCCAATGCGGCATTCCGAATGCGGGATTCCGAGTGTGGGATTCTGAATGCGGGATTCCGAGTGTGGGATTCTGAATGCGGGATTCCGAATGTGGGATTCCCAATGCGGCATTGAGAATGTGGGATTCCGAGTGTTGTATTCCAAATGTGGGATTCCGAATTCGGTAGGACATTCGCCAATAGAATACAAGTTTTAGGATATAAAATCGATGCATAGTTAATTTGATCGCTTTTTAGTTTATAAAAAAGAGGCTGAGGCTCACCAGCCGCTGCCGGGACCCAGCCAGACCCAATCTACTTGTCGGCTGATATGAGGCTCCAGTTCAAACTGGGGGTAAGAGGTGAATTTTGATTACCATGGTCGCCTTGGCCGGCAGGGCCGGACCAAACGAAGCTTTGGTATATTTTTTGCCAACAAGTCAGCGCTGAGCAGCTGCTCAATCAGTGCGGATTGATTGGCTGAGGTTGGTGCTCATGCTCACAACAGACGCAGGGGCAGGGGTGATTGGCAGCTCGCGGCGTCTGGAAGGGAGCCTCACGTGATCCGGGAGAACAAAACATGCTCAGAGTGCCTGCAGACATGCAGTCTGAAGAGCTGAAGAGACGCGAAAAATTACTATCAGGAGTTTGCCCAGTTGACCTAGAAGAGACAAAACTCGACAAGAAGAATTACATCGAGTCGTACTTTCTAGCGACGCAGTACACGCTGTAAGTGGGTTGTAAAATGCAGTTCTGAAGTCCAAAAAGAGCATTTCAATAAGATCATCAATAATGTCCACTCATGTACTAATGACTAGTCATTGAACTCATTAATCCTCAATTCGAACTCATTAATCCTCAATTCGAACTTACGAACATTTCGAAGGCAAAAACTAGATAACCTCGTTCACATTATTATGACGTAGAATAAATAGAATCTTCAGCTTGCGACACATGCCTCTAAGACACTTTGAGTTTGAGACACATGACTCTGAGACACTTTGATATTGGGACTCGTGACACTTTGATATTGAGACTCGTGACTCTGAGACACTTTGAGATTGAGACACATGACTCTAGGACAGACACTTTGAGCTTGAGACACATGACTCTAAGACATTTTGAGCTTGAGACACATGACTCTAAGACACTTTGAGCTTGGGACACATGACTCTAAGACACTTTGAACTTGAGACACATGACTCTAAGACACTTTGAACTTGAGACACATGACTCTAAGACATTTTGAGCTTGAGACACATGACTCTAAGACATTTTGAGCTTGAGACACATGACTCTAAGACACTTTAAGCTTGAGACACATGACTCTAAGACACTTTGAACTTGAGACACATGACTCTAAGACACTTTGAGCTTGAAACACATGACTCTAAGACACTTTGAGCTTGAGACACATGACTCTAAGACATTTTGAACTTGAGACACATGACTCTAAGACATTTTGAGCTTGAGACACATGACTCTAAGACATTTTGAGCTTGAGACACATGACTCTAAGACATTTTGAACTTGAGACACATGACTCTAAGACATTTTGAGCTTGAGACACATGACTCTAAGACATTTTGAACTTGAGACACATGACTCTAAGACAGACACTTTGAGCTTGAGACACATGACTCTAAGACAGACACTTTGAGCTTGAGACACATGACTCTAAGACACTTTGAGCTTGAGACACATGACTCTAAGACATTTTGAGCTTGAGACACATGACTCTAAGACACTTTGAGCTTGAGACACATGACTCTAAGACATTTTGAGCTTGAGACACATGACTCTAAGACACTTTAAGCTTGAGACACATGATTCTGAGACATTTTGAACTTGAAACACATGACTCGCAAAATTTGAAACCCTTGACCCGTGTCTCCGTGGCTCTATGAACGCATATAACTGACTCAGACGACCCGATATTTGCACCGACCCCGCCGCCGCCACCGCCCGCCCATCAGCGCCGAGCATGGGCGCCGTGGACGGCATGACCCTGCAGGAGGTGACGCTGATGATGCAGCCCTTCGATCACTGGACGGAGCGGCGGCTTGGCAGCAACGAAGCGGAGGAGAGCAGCGGCCAGGCGGGCGGGCCTCCGAGGGCAGCCGCGCACCGCAGCAGCTGGAGGCGTCAGGCCGGACCCGTAGCCGCCGAGGACAATCGCCACGAAGGCGGACTGTGCAGCCCGACAGCGATCAAGGTCCTGTGCTCGAGTCTCGCGATCCTATCCGCCCTCGGACTGCTGCTGTACCTCATCATGCGGGCCGCCATCGATGAGGAAGAGGAGCGGGAGGCCCTGCGGAGGGCGGTGGCTGCTGCCTGTTCTGCCGGCAGGAACGCCAGCAGTTGCGCAGCGGCGACGACTGCGGCTGCGACACTTTAGGGAGTCACCGTCAGAGCAGTCTCAGAGCTGTGCAGGTTCTCTGAGTAGCTTTGCTTCGATTTGCCAGCTGCACAATAAGTTGTGAGCACTCACGCCTCCCAATCCCTGTCTGCATCCATACCCACCTCTCCCAGTCCCTGTCTGCATCCATACCCACCTCTCCCAGTCCCTGTCTGCATCCGTATCCACCTCTCCCAGTCCCTGTCTGCATCCATACCCACCTCTCCCAGTCCCTGTCTGCATCCGTACCCACCTCTCCCAGTCCCTGTCTGCATCCATACCCACCTCTCCCAGTCCCTGTCTGCATCCATACCCACCTCTCCCAGTCCCTGTCTGCATCCGTATCCACCTCTCCCAGTCCCTGTCTGCATCCGTATCCACCTCTCCCAGTCCCTGTCTGCATCCATACCCACCTCTCCCAGTCCCTGTCTGCATCCATACCCACCTCTCCCAGTCCCCGTCTGCATCCATACCCACCTCTCCCAGTCCCTGTCTGCATCCGTATCCACCTCTCCCAGTCCCTGTCTGCATCCGTATCCACCTCTCCCAGTCCCTGTCTGCATCCATACCCACCTCTCCCAGTCCCTGTCTGCATCCATACCCACCTCTCCCAGTCCCTGTCTGCATCCATACCCACCTCTCCCAGTCCCTGTCTGCATCCATACCCACCTCTCCCAGTCCCTGTCTGCATCCATACCCACCTCTCCCAGTCCCTTGTCTGCATCTGGGGCTGCATGAGTCTGCCCTTTAATCCGCTCTGAATCTCTTTTCACCAAATTTGAACTGTTTTTCTGCTTTTTTAACATCGCGTGGAACAAAAGTCATGTTGTTTAGGCCGTAAGTCATCTAAAAATAAATATTTTTCAATGAAATTTTATGCTCAAAGAAGCATTACCATAGCTGCCGAAAATCAAGCAAATCAACTTCGACGTGTCCATAGTGCGTGCAAAAAGCTGAGGAAGCGAAATTGGAAGAATGGATCCGGACCAGACCAATTTCAATTTTATGCAGCAACTCGTCATGCGGAAACTCGGAGATTCAGGCACTGGAGTTCATCAAGACCTGCATGGTTGCCGCTTGGGGTGATTGTGTTCCATCTCTCCGGACTGTATCAGATACAGCACCGATGAATGAAGGACGTCAAGGACGCCAAGGTGCTCAAGAACACATGAGCTGAACCCAGAACGCGCTCCGTGGCGCGACCTTCAACAGCTGTCAAGAGGTTGAAGATGCCGCATTGCAGATGTTGCGAGGGAGGCCTCTCTTAAAGTGCCCTCAGAGACCAGGTCATCCTGCTGGAGGACCACTGCCAGCGTGTCATGAAGCAAATGGACATTACATGCATGTTACTGGCAAGAGTTATCAAATGTTTTTAAGATTTTACCAAATTCTTCAACTGGCGGCACTAACAACAGGACTGTTGTTCCACCCGAAGTATAGAATCTTTTATATTTTTAGAAATTATACCCAAGCGGCGTCGCCATGGATTTTATGGTCGGGGGACAAAGGCAAGAATTTTACATGTACATGTACATAACTAAGTTCTTACATGTACGAGTACATTACTGATTGTATTTTGACAATCGGTGTTGTCAGCGCTCATTTTAGCGCCATAGGCAATCATTTTAGCGCCGCAGGCAATCATTTTAGCGCCATAGGCAATCATTTTAGCAATCATTTTAGCGCCGCAAGCAATCATTTTAGCGCCATAGGCAATCATTTTAGCGCCGCAGGCAATCATTTTAGCGCCATAGGCAATCATTTTAGCGCCGCAGGCAATCATTTTAGCGCCATAGGCAATCATTTTAGCGCCGCAGGCAATCATTTTAGCGCCATAGGCAATCATTTTAGCAATCATTTTAGCGCCGCAAGCAATCATTTTAGCGCCATAGGCAATCATTTTAGCGCCGCAGGCAATCATTTTAGCGCCATAGGCAATCATTTTAGCGCCGCAGGCAATCATTTTAGCGCCATAGGCAATCATTTTAGCGCCGCAGGCACTCATTTTAGCGCCATAGGCAATCATTTTAGCGCCGCAGGCACTCATTTTGGTGCCGCAGGTGCTATATATATTTTGGAGCCCTGAAACAAAATTATTGATTTCCATAACTGGCTACAAGGTGGGGTGGGGTGACAAAACATTGGCATGTCCCTCATAGCTTTTACTGCAGGAGACATGTCCCCCCAGCAGTCCCCCCCGATGGCGACGCTGTACTGAAAAGAGTGACCGTTTACAATTCTAAAAGGCGCGTACGAACTTAACTGTGTATGATTGTAAAATTAATTCTGTAACAATTCAAATCAAACTAATAACCAGGTTGACTAATGAAACAGTCTGATGTTACTAAAAACATTAAAACTCTTTCACATCTCGTACGCTCGAAGTCTGGAATTTTTCATGATCCTTAATAGTATTTTTGTGCATTAACACAATGTACCAATCGAGAGCAAGTTCGACTATACATCATTTGATCTTAAAATAAAACACAAAAAGCAGAACAGTAAGAGTTTAACACAGAGTACTCACTGTGTTGCTGGAAAGCAACTTTTAATATACATTCTCTTATTTACTATATATAATGAATTGTATAATTTCTTTGTAACCAACATATATAGATGCGACGATGTCAATATAAAGCGCGTTAACCAAAGCACAGATTAACAAAAACAAAATCAACCCATGGGTTGCCCAATATCATCAAATGGATTGATTCGCTTAAATTTTAATGTAAGATTGCACAGATAAATCATTTTGCGCGAAGGATTCTCAAGGGATTCTAAGGTGCTATAGACGTGCTTTTCGAATAAGCAAGACGAAAATTGCCTCAGATTATGCTTCAGGTACGTAGCAGGCAGAAGAAAAGCCGACTTTCTGCTACAGCAAAACTTTTTGCTGATCCAAAAAATTGGACAATGATGGGAATGAAAATGTAAAGATAACAATGTCCTGAATGTTAAGTAGCGCTTTTAAAAGTAAATAATAAATACTATGCAATGCAGTATCACGTGTAACAATATGGAGATAAAAGGAACGTTTATGTCGGCGAACAATTAATTATGCCATTTTATTAATAAAACAAGTATACAGCATTTTTATTGTTAGCTGTATTTTTAAACTTACTAATGACTAGCTTAGTATTATATTAATGTATTAAAAAGACAACGATTGAAAACAAAACGCTAAAGATTAACAAAATAATTAGGTTTAACCTTCACACGTGTAAATTGAAAAATCTATTTTTTATAATCTATTTATGTAACCCAGACAGTTATAAACAAAGTTATTCGTTATGCATAAATCGTCAGTCTTGACTTTATTAAAAACATTTTTTTGATGGTTTATGGTGTCGAAATAGTCTAATTTCGTTGTAATACTATACCGTTGATAATATTTGTTGTTTTAATGAACGAAAAAATATACATTAAAAACAAGTCTTTATGACAACTTTTGACACAAAAATTAAAAATAATGGCGCAACTACGAAAATTCTATTACGTCAGATAAAAGCGATCTATTATTCATTTACGTCACAGAAACTCTGTCGCGACACAAACCATTGTGACTTGCCCAAAAAATAGTCGAAATTAGTCGAACATATTCGTTTTCACAGAAAACTGAAACTAGTGAAAAAATAGACAGCAGAAGCAACAACAATATTTAGGTGTTTTTCAGCAAACCATGAGTAACTAAAAATTATAATTCAGTTCCACCTGTGCACGACTAGAGGTAAAACAAAATATAAAAGTAAACAATAAACAATGATTACATGTGACAACAGCACGAAAATAAAAATGAAAATAACACACCACAGACACATCGGGCAAGAGAATAGAAAACAAAAGCAGACTTAATATATGCATTCATATAAAGCATCTTAGGCTATTTCAGTAACTAAAAGCTAAACAATATGTGGAAAGTTTTTTGTCGTAAAATACACAAATTAGTTTGCATCAGAGCAGAAAATTAAAATTGGCGGAATGGATTGCGTTTCCAGGAATTGTAAACATCTACCTTTGCCGAGTGTGTATTTAAAGTGCGGCATATTCTTTAGATAAGTTCTGACGCACGTCTTAGCATAGGAATGCGCTCCACTATTATTTCTGCTAAGGATATAAGAGACATCCTTTTATAATATTTGATAGATTTGTAAGGCCGGGTAGTTCTCTGAGTAGGTCTAGCACTTCTCTTAGTAAGTCTAGCACTTCTTTGAGTTTTGGTGTCTAGCACTGGGGTCTAGCACTCTGGCACTCTAGCACTCTAGCACTGGGGTCTAGCACTCTGGCACTCTAGCACTGGGGTCTAGCACTTTGAGGTCTAGCAATTCTCTGAGTAGGTCTAGCACATCTCTGAGTAGGTCTAGCACTTCTCTGAGTAAGTCTAGCACTTCTTTGAGTTTTGGTGTCTAGCACTGGGGTCTAGCACTCTGGCACTCTAGCACTCTAGCACTGGGGTCTAGCACTTTGAGGTCTAGCAATTCTCTGAGTAGGTCTAGCACATCTCTGAGTAGGTCTAGCACTTCTCTGAGTAAGTCTAGCACTTCTCTGAGTAGGTCTAGCACTTCTCTGAGTAGGTCTAGCACTTCTCTGAGTAGGTCTAGCACTTCTCTGAGTAGGTCTAGCACTTCTCTGAGTAGGTCTAGCACTTCTCTGAGTAGGTCTAGCACTTCTCTGAGTAGGTCTAGCACATCTCTGGGTAGGTCTGAGAGCGCTCTGTATTCCTGACTAAAAACGTCAACTCAACATTTAATTCACAAAACTGTGCCGCAATTCTGTCACAGGGAAAGAGGCAGGGAGAGAGAGAGAGAGAGAGAGGGATCGGCGCCTGTCAAAACGGCCACCATTTCTTGTCCTTATCTTTGTACTTTTGCGCCAGCTGGCCGGCAACATTCCTGTGCTGCTCAGCAGAGTTCTTCATCCGTTCGGTCTGCTCGTCCACTTCGCTCAGCTTCTCGCCGCGCTCCATCGCTTTCTGCGGGTTGTCGGGGCGAAAATAAGGGAGGGGATTCAGACGGCTGCCGAAATGATTAATTTGTGCAAGGGAAAACAGGCTAAAGGTATATAATGTGCAGCAAAATATCGGAATGAAATTTATATTCATCGGGTATTCTAGTATAATAAAAGCTTGGAGCTTCTGTACTCAAAGGGCTTGTAAGAAGGCAAGAAGTCGGAGGGGAGAAGTCGGAGGGGAGAAGTCGGAGGGGAGAAGTCGGAGGTAAGAAGTCGGAGGGTGGAGAAGTAGGAGTGGAGAAGGCGGAGGGGGAAGACGGAGGGGAGAAGGCGGAGGGGAGAAGTCGGAGTGAGAAGTCGGAGGGGAGAAGTCGGAGGGGAGAAGGCGGAGGGGAGAAGTCGGAGTGAGAAGTCGGAGGGGAGAAGTCGGAGGGGAGAAGTCGGAGGGGGGAGAAGTCGGAGGGGAGAAGGCGAAGGGGAGAAGGCGGAGGGGAGAAGTCGGAGGGGAGAAGTCGGAGGGGAGAAGTCGGAGGGGAGAAGTCGGAGGGGAGAAGTCGGAGGGGAGAAGGCGGAGGGGAGAAGTCGGAGGGGAGAAGGTGGAGGGGAGATGGCGAAGGATAGAAGGCGGAGGGGAGAAGGCGAAGGGGAGAAGGCGGAGGGGAGAAGGCGAAGGGGGGAAGGCGGAGGGGGGAAGGCGAAAGGGAGAAGACGGAGGGGGGAAGGCGGAGGGGGGAAGGCGAAGGGGAGAAGGCGGAGGGGAGATGGCGAAGGATAGAAGGCGGAGGGGAGAAGGCGAAGGGGAGAAGGCGGAGGGGAGAAGGCGAAGGGGGAAGGCGGAGGGGGGAAGGCGAAAGGGAGAAGACGGAGGGGGAAGGCGGAGGGGGAAGGCGAAGGGGAGAAGGCGGAGGGGGGAAGGCGAAGGGGAGAAGGCGGAGGGGAGAAGGCGGAGGGGAGAAGGCGAAGGGGAGAAGACGGAGGGGGGAAGGCGGAGGGGGGAAGGCGAAGGGGAGAAGGCGGAGGGGAGAAGGCGAAGGGGGGAAGGCGGAGGGGAGAAGGCGAAGGGGAGAAGACGGAGGGGGGAAGGCGGAGGGGGAAGGCGAAGGGGGGAAGGCGGAGGGGAGAAGGCGGAGGGGAGAAGGCGAAGGGGAGAAGACGGAGGGGGGAAGGCGGAGGGGGAGGCGGAGGGGGAAGGCGAAGGGGAGAAGGCGGAGGGGAGAAGGCGAAGGGGGAAGGCGGAGGGGGGAAGGCGAAGGGGAGAAGACGGAGGGGGAAGGCGGAGGGGGAAGGCGAAGGGGAGAAGGCGGAGGGGAGAAGGCGGAGGGGAGAAGGCGAAGGGGAGAAGACAGAGGGGGGAAGGCGGAGGGGGGAGGCGGAGGGGGAAGGCGAAGGGGAGAAGGCGGAGGGGAGAAGGCGAAGGGGGAAGGCGGAGGGGGAAGGCGAAGGGGAGAAGACGGAGGGAGGAAGGCGGAGGGGGGAAGGCGGAGGGGGAAGGCGAAGGGGAGAAGTCGGAGGGAGGAAGGCGGAGGGGGGAAGGCGAAGGGGAGAAGGCGGAGGGGAGAAGGCGGAGGGGAGAAGGCGGAGGGGGAAGGCGAAGGGGAGAAGACGGAGGGGGAAGACGGAGGGGGGAAGGCGGAGGGGGAAGGCGAAGGGGAGAAGGCGGAGGGGAGAAGGCGAAGGGGGAAGGCGGAGGGGGGAAGGCGAAGGGGAGAAGACGGAGGGAGGAAGGCGGAGGGGGGAAGGCGGAGGGGGGAAGGCGGAGGGGAGAAGTCGGAGGGAGGAAGGCGGAGGGGGGAAGGCGAAGGGGAGAAGGCGAAGGGGAGAAGGCGGAGGGAGAAGGCGATGCCAGAAATTCAATGAATGGCAGTATAAGAGCTCAAACAAACAAGAACTGCTTTGAAAGCGAAATTCAAGGGATAGCAGCATAAATTAATGATGGAGCCGGCTGAATATCAAACAGAAATCCTTAGTGAAACTGTATCATTGAAAAGCTTAGTCGAGTCCCAAAGGAGATTATTGCCGAAATGTTATGGTATGAAGTAGCACTTATCTATCTTTGCAGACGAATCAGTTGACTGCATCTGCACGGCTCCCTGTCTGATGCTTAGCAAGTAATTTTGTTGCTTTTTGTTTAAGATCAACCAGTAGAGGGTGTAATATTTAGTGAGCTAAACCAGATAGTCAGGCTTCAATCGGGGAGACTGGAGACTAATGATGAAAAATGAGATTAAAGGAAGAAAAGAAGCTTATAAAGAATGAGAATTGAATGGAGATTGAAAAGGGTGGGATACGGTAGACAAAATGAAGAGTGAGACGAAGGATGAGATGAAGAGTGAGACGAAGGATGAGATTAAGGGTGAGACGAAGGATGAGATTAAGGGTGAGACGAAGGATGAGATTAAGGGTGAGACGAAGGATGAGATGAAGAGTGAGACGAAGGATTAGATTAAGGGTGAGACGAAGGATGAGATTAAGGGTGAGACGAAGGATGAGATTAAGGGTGAGACAAAGGATGAGATGAAGAGTGAGACGAAGGATTAGATTAAGGGTGAGACGAAGGATGAGATTAAGGGTGAGACGAAGGATGAGATTAAGGGTGAGACGAAGAATGAGATGAAGAGTGAGATGAATGGGAAATAAGGGGTGAGATTAAGGGTGAGAGGAAGAGAGACTTAATGTAGGGTGAAACGAAGGATGAGAAGAGTGGTGAGATTAAAAGAGATTGAATGAAGGGTGAGATGAAGGGAGACTAAATAAAACAAGAGATTTCAGGAGACAGAAGCCAGGGTGAGATGAAGGGTAGTTGTAGGGCTCACCTGCATGGCCAGCCCGATCTCGGAGGAGGCGCCGGCGGCCCTGGCCTGGACGCCCTCCATGTTGGGGCCGCGCGTCAGCTTGCAGATGCCGGTGGACGCCTTGCCCGCGGCGGCCTCGCCAACTGAAATAATAAAAACATAATCGAGTTTTTATCGTAGAAATAGCACTGAAAATCCGCTTGATAACTACTAACAAGCAGAGTCGGCAGGAAATGCAAAGCAACTCACAGAGCTGCTCCCGGTCGATTGAAGACGCGCCGCTTCCGAAAAGATTTTGACCGAATTTTTCTAGAAAGTTCTTCTTTGGCGGCTCGGGCAAGTCGCAGGGAATGTACAGATCCGCCAGCATGTCGTTCAGGTCGTTGCTGCGGGTTAAATGTATTAGCAAATCATATTATTCCTTCATTCTTTTTGGCTAGATTAGCAATCCATTCTATTCCTTCATTCTTTTTGGATAGATTAGCAATCCATTCTATTCCTTCATCTGTGTTGGATAGATTAGCAATCCATTCTATTCCTTCATCTGTGTTGGCTACATTAGCAATCCATTCTATTCCTTCATCTGTGTTGGATAGATTAGCAATCCATTCTATTCCTTCATCTGTGTTGGCTACATTAGCAATCCATTCTATTCCTTCATCTGTGTTGGATAGATTAGCAATCCATTCTATTCCTTCATCTGTGTTGGCTACATTAGCAATCCATTCTATTCCTTCATCTGTGTTGGATAGATTAGCAATCCATTCTATTCCTTCATCTGTGTTGGATAGATTAGCAATCCATTCTATTCCTTCATCTGTGTTGGATAGATTAGCAATCCATTCTATTCCTTCATCTGTGTTGGCTAGATTAGCAATCCATTCTATTCCTTCATCTGTGTTGGCTAGATCAGCAATCCATTCTATTCCTTTTTTCGTGTTGGGTGGATTAGCTGTTTAATACATGTACTGGTATCTTGCCAAATAAGTTCATTTATTAATAAATGTAATATATGTAAAAATAGCATAAATATAACATGCTATGATTACATTCATTTAATCAGTGCCTCACCTCATCTCACTGGACAGAGTGATTTTCTGCAGTTCACTCGGAGAGCAAAAGTACACGGCTTGCCCGTGATTGCTGCACTGGAAGGTTCGAATCTGTCTGAAGAAGCAATTTTGATTGGCTAAATAATGTTGAGATATAGTGGCAAGTGGTTTGCAAAAAAAAGTAACAAAACAAGCAAAGAAAATACGACAATATTTTTTAAAATCTAGCACGTTTTCTAAGAAATGGGATTTTCTAATATTAACAAAAAACTTTCAACTTTAAAATTGGCCATTCAGCAAATATTCAAAGAAACAATAATTAACTCTTTGTTCTCATGCAAACTGACTGCTAAAAATGATATTCACAATGATACATGCTTAATCGATTCTGATAACTTTCTATATTAGTTATATCGACCCAGCAGCTACCTGCACATGTAGGAGTCCCTTTCCAGGAAAGAGCTAAAAGTGAGGGACAGTGAGATGGCTGGGCTAAGGATGCAAACGTAAGTTTAAAATTATAGGAGTATGCGAGTAAGGCTCACCCTTAATTTTATAATCGCATAAAAATAGTTATTGAAAACAATTAGAAATACCGTCAACTAGATTACACATCAATTTAAGAAAAAGAGAGCGTCTTCATTTTGAAAATGGCACTTTGATTTTGGAAATGGCGCCTTGATTTCGGAAATGGCACCTTGATCTCGGAAATGACACCTTGATTTTTGAAATGGCACCTTGATCTCGGAAATGACACCTTGATTTTGGAAATGGCGCCTCGATTTTGAAAATGGCGCTTGGATTTGAAAATGGCGCCTTGATTTTAAAAATGGCGCTTGGATTTGAAAATGGCGCCGCGATTTTGAAAATGGCACCTCGATTTTGAAAATGGCACCTCGATTTTCAAAATGGCCCCTGGATTTTAAAATGGCGCTTTAATTTTAGAAATGGCGCCTTGATTTTGAAAATGGCAACTTGATTTTGGAAATCGCGCTTAGATTTGGGAAATGGCGCTCTACTTTTGGAAATGGCGCTTCTGTTGTGAAAATGGCAAGTTGATTTTGAAAATGGCGCCTTGATTTTGGAAATGGCGCTTAGATTTGGAAATGGCGCTTAGGTTTTTGAAATGGCGCTTCCATTTAGGAAATGGCACCTTGATTTCCGAAAATGGCGCTTAGATTTTGAAAATGGCGCTTAGATTTGGAAAAGGCGCTTAGATTTGGAAATGGCGCTTAGGTTTGGAAATAGCGCCTTGATTTTGGAAATGGCACCTCAATTTTGAAAATAGCGCTTAGATTTGGAAATGGCGCTTAGGTTTGGAAATAGCGCTTAGATTTGGAAATGGCGCTTTAATTTTGGAAAATGGCGCTTTAATTTTGGAAAATGGCGCTTTAACTTTGGAAATGACTCTTTGATTTTGTAATGACGCTTTGATTCAAAATAGAAAAATTGGCCAGACAAAACCATAAACCAGTTGGCACCTGAAGTCCACAAGCGGCATGTAGTCAACGTCCATCAGCGGCCGCAGGCTGGGCAGCGAGTTGGCGATGAGGTGGCCGTTGCCAAGAAGGCAGACGAGGCACGGGGCGCCGAGGATTGTCGGAACGCTGGCGCGGACGACGTTTGACGTCTCTGTCAGCTTCTTCTCCGAGTAGCAGGTCTGCGATGGCAGGCCGACCACGCGAACCTGGCGGCGTTTGGGTCGCGGAGATGTTTCACATGTCGGAGTGTTTGGTATTAGTTGTTGAAGTAGTCGGAAGTGTTGGATGTGTCGGAGGTGTCGGAAGTGTTGAATGTGTCGGAGGTGTCGGAGGTGTCGGAGATGTCGGAGGTGTTGGATGTGTCGGAGGTGTCGGAGATGTTGGATGTGTCGGAGGTGTCGGAAGTGTTGGATGTGTCGGAGGTGTCGGAGGTGTCGGAGATGTCGGAGGTGTCGGAGGGGTCGGAGGTGTCGGAGGGGTCGGAGATGTCGGAGGTGTTGGATGTGTCGGAGGTGTCGGAGGTGTCGGAGGTGTTGGATGTGTCGGAGGTGTCGGAGGTGTTGGATGTGTCGGAGGTGTCGGAGGTGTCGGAGGGGTCGGAGGTGTCGGACGGATCGGAGGTGTTCGATGTGTCGGAGGTGTCGGAGGGGTCGGAGGTGTCGGAGGGGTCGGAGGTGTCGGAGGTGTCGGAAGTGTTAGATGTGTCGGAGGTGTCGGAGGTGTTGGATGTGTCGGAGGTGTCGGAAGTGTTGGATGTGTCGGAGATGTCGGAGGTGTTGGATGTGTCGGAGGTGTCGGATGTCCGACGCTTTGAGGTGATGGCGGTGAAGCTGGTGCTGTCCAAGCAGACCAAAGCAGAACTGAGTCCTCGATGATGGCTCACCTGCTTCTCAGAGCAGAGGCACACCAACTGACGATCTTCACCGCTGCCCCCGCCGCTGCCGCCACCGCCACCGCTGCCGCCACCGCCGCCGCTGCCGGAGATGCTGCTGGTTGTCGACTGCCGCGTCAGGGAGCTGGCGGAGCTGCCGCGCTGCTGGCTGGCCAGATTGGCAGCTCGCCGACCCGCCGGTGGCTGCTGAAGCGGCTGTCGGGCGGCGGCCCAGGAGCCCTGAGCGTCCGCGTCCGCTTCCGCGGCAGCCGCATCTCCGCCGGAGCCTCCAGCCGCCGACGATGGAGGAGTTGGCGGGATGATGGAGTTGAGGAAGGAGACGTCCTGCACGGAGCCGAGCAGGTGGAACACGGTGCCGCTGGGAGACACGATCACTGGCTGGGTGGTGCGGGCCTCCGGGACCTGCAGGTTCAGGATGAACACCGAGCCCACGGAGGTGCCGACCCACAGGCAGGGCGTTGCCTGAGCGTCTGCAATGTGCAGGGTTCTTGTTGTAGTGCATGTCCTGAACTGCCGCTCCCTCCAGTCCTGAACTGCCGCTCCCTCCAGTCCTGAACTGCCGCTCCCTCCAGTCCTGAACTGCCGCTCCCTCCAGTCCTGAACTGCCGCTCCCTCCAGTCCTGAACTGCCGCTCCCTCCAGTCCTGATCCTGAACTGCCGCTCCCTCCAGTCCTGATCCTGAACTGCCGCTCCCTCCAGTCCTGATCCTGAACTGCCGCTCCCTCCAGTCCTGAACTGCCGCTCCCTCCAGTCCTGAACTGCCGCTCCCTCCAGTCCTGAACTGCCGCTCCCTCCAGTCCTGAACTGCCGCTCCCTCCAGTCCTGAACTGCCGCTCCCTCCAGTCCTGAACTGCCGCTCCCTCCAGTCCTGAACTGCCGCTCCCTCCAGTCCTGAACTGCCGCTCCCTCCAGTCCTGAACTGCCGCTCCCTCCAGTCCTGATCCTGAACTGCCGCTCCCTCCAGTCCTGATCCTGAACTGCCGCTCCCTCCAGTCCTGATCCTGAACTGCCGCTCCCTCCAGTCCTGAACTGCCGCTCCCTCCAGTCCTGAACTGCCGCTCCCTCCAGTCCTGAACTGCCGCTCCCTCCAGTCCTAAACTGCCGCTCCCTCCAGTCCCTCACCTGACTTCCTGGCGAAGGTGTCGGCAAAGGCCAAAAACAGCACGGACTCCTTGCTGGGGTCGAGGCTGCTGGTGCTGGAGCTGCAGGATCTTGAGAAGTTCTCTGGCTTCTCTGCAGTAAAAAAGTGGCCAGTTGAGTTGAACTTGGGTTTGTACTTCGAATTTCTGTCAAATGTTGCAACTTCAATCTCCTAAATAATAGCGAAATGCTTCGCACAACATTTACTTTGGGCAAAGTAGCCAGTCAACACTTAAAAGCTCGGGTAACATACGGAAACAAGAAATGGAATTTAATTAGGTGAGAACTCGTCCTCAATTTGATTTCAACCTCACTGCCCTGGCTGACGAAGAGAATAATTGCACCAAGATTCGTGAGGTTCTTCTTTTACATAACTTAAAATTTGAAACTTCGTTTTTTTCATTAAAAAAGGATTTTGGAAAAAATCCACTGCATTTTATATATCCTGATAAATCCCCCATATCTAATCCCCAACCCTATCCCTAATCCCCAACTATATCCCTAATCCCCAACCCTAACCCAATCCCCAACCCTATTCCTAATCCCCAACCCTATCCCTAATCCCCAACTATATCCCTAATCCCCAACCCTAACTCAATCCCCAACCCTATCCCTAATCCCCAACCCTATCCCTAATCCCCAACCCTATCCCTAATCCCCAACCCTATCCCTAATCCCCAACTATATCCCTAATCCCCTACTATATCCCTAATCCCCAACCCTAACTCAATCCCCAACCCTATCCCTAATCCCCAACCCTATCCCTAATCCCCAACCCTATCCCTAATCCCCAACTATATCCCTAATCCCCAACCCTAACCCAATCCCCAACCCTATCCCTAATCCCCAACCCTATCCCTAATCCCCAACCCTATCCCTAATCCCCAACTATATCCCTAATCCCCAACCCTAACCCAATCCCCAACCCTATTCCTAATCCCCAACCCTATCCCTAATCCCCAATCCTATCCCTAATCCCCAACCACCCCAATCCTATTCATAATCACCAACCTACCCCTAATCCCCAACTCTATCCCTAATCCCCAACCCTACCCCTAATTCCCAACCCTACCCCTAATCCCCAACCTGCTCCCTAATCCCCAACCCTACCCCTAATCCCCAACCCTATCTCTGCTGAGCACAAGACATTTCATTTTTTAGCCCAAGTGCAAATAGCCCGTCTACTAAATAAGTAGCGAGAAACGAAAACGAAAGCAATAAAATAAGCGCAAACAGCCCAGGAGCCACCCCGGGGGTCCAACTAAAAAAACAAGGCGCGGCGGGCGGGTTGGCCGAGCCAGAAGGCGATCGTGCGCGGAGGCGGACAAAACGAGCGGAACGCCAAAAGTGACGACAGAACGCTGACACGGACGGTGACCGACGGACCGGACGTGACGACAAACGCGGCGCGAAAACAAGCGAAAGCTGAAGGAAACGAGAGGCACAGAAGTAAATGAGGAATTCTGGGACGGGGCCTCCGTCGTCCGTTCACAACCTAGCGAGGCGTGGCTGCTCAGCCTGCCGGCGAAGGGGACGGCGCGGCCAAGGAATTCGAGGTGCCGGCCGGCCCGCCCTGCATCGACGAGGGCGGCTCCTCTAAACTACGGGCGGTGGAGATGCAGCTGCCGCCAGCACCGCCGCCGGGACTCAGCTGCGAGGACCCCCTAGCGGCCCTGCCAACGGCCTGACCTTGGCTGCGGGCCCGCATCAGGTCCGCGCTGCGGGTGCCGGCCGGGCCGGGCGACGCTGCCGCTGCTGCCGCCGCCGCTGCCGCCGCCGCAGAGGAAGACGCCGACGATGAGCTGACGGTGTCCGTGCGCCGGGTGAACCGGCCGCCTCCGCCGCCGCCACCGCCGCCGCCGCTGCCGGCTGACATGCCGTTCATCTGGAGGGGATAAATGGGGCTGGATTAGGGAACTGAAGTATAGAGCGGCAGTTCTAAGAATTCACTGTTGTGTCCGACTGACAGCCCTGATTAATGATCTAAGTGAAACGCACTGGAACAGCAAAAATGAATCATTGCTGATTGTTCAACTTGAACATTGCAGCCCTAACATTTGATACTTTCTAGAGATTGTCATGCACAGTGACATTGCAGCCCTAACATTTGATATTTTCTAGAGATTGTCATGCACAGTGACATTGCAGCCCTAACATTTGATATTTTCTAGAGATTGTCATGCACAGTGACATTGCAGCCCTAACATTTGATATTTTCTAGAGATTGTCATGCACAGTGACATTGCAGCCCTAACATTTGATATTTTCTAGAGATTGTCATGCACAGTGACATTGCAGCCCTAACATTTGATATTTTCTAGAGATTGTCATGCACAGTGACATTGCAGCCCTAACATTTGATATTTTCTAGAGATTGTCATGCACAGTGACATTGCAGCCCTAACATTTGATATTTTCTAGAGATTGTCATGCACAGTGACATTGCAGCCCTAACATTTGATATTTTCTAGAGATTGTCATGCACAGTGTTTATGCTGACTGATCCATTGCAATGCAATTGCTTTGAGTGGGGAGGGAGTAGACAACACAAAAAGCTCGTCATTATAGAGGGGCTGATCAGCTGTCTATGGCAAAAGCCACTCTACAGTCCCTGCAGAAAAATCGTGCGGACTGTTGCGGAGGCTTAGGGAGTCAGACAGCAGGGCTCTGACCGGAGGGTTAGAGAGTTTATTAGCCTAGCAGCCTGGGCTAAGGTAGTGGGCGATTTAATTGGCACAACGCATAGCGGAGATCATGAGTTGAATATCAACAGTTTAGCTAGATAAGACTTTACCGATGCATTCGGCATCCAATGTGCAACCGAAAGTTTATAGTCGTTGTAAATCTAGTATAACTTGTATAATTTACTAATATAGGATCTGGTTAATTTATAATCTGGTCAGTATAAAGCATAGTTAATCTAGAACCTGGTTAATATAGAACCTAATTAGTCTAGAACCTGGTTAGTCTAGAACCTGGTTAATTTAGAACCTGGTTGATCTAGAACCTGGTTAATTTGGAACCTGGTTAATTTGGAACCTGGCTAACCTAGAACCTGGTTGATCTAAAACCTGGTTGATCTTGAACCTGGTTAATCTTGAACCCGGCTAATCTAGAACGTGGTTGATCTAGAACCTGATTGATCTAGAACCTGGTTAATCTAGAACCTGGTTAATCTAGAACCTGGTTGATCTAGAACCTGGTTAATCTAGAACCTATGTAATCTAGAACCTGGTTAATTTAGAACCTGGTTAATCTAGAACCTGGTTAATCTGGAACCCGGTTAATCTAGAACCTGGTTAATCTAGAACCTATGTAATCTAGAACCTGGTTGATCTAGAACCTGGTTAATCTAGAACCTGGTTAATCTAGAACCTGGTTAATCTAGAACCCGGCTAATCTAGAACCTGGTTGATCTAGAACCTGGTTAATCTAGAACCTGGTTAATCTAGAACCCGGCTAATCTAGAACCTGGTTGATCTAGAACCTGATTAATCTAGAGCCTGGTTGATCTAGAACCTGATTAATCTAGAGCCTGGTTAATCTAGAACCTGGTTAATCTAGAACCTGGTTAATCTAGAACCTGGTTAATCTAGAACCTGGTTAATCTAGAACCTGGTTAATCTAGAACCTGGTTAATCTAGAACCTGGTTAATCTACGAGCCGTAGAACCTATGTAATCTAGAACCTGGTTGATCTAGAACCTGGTTGATCTAGAACCTGGTTGATCTGGAACCTGGTTAATCTAGAACCCGGTTAATCTAGAACCTGATTAATCTAGAACCCGGTTAATCTAAAACCTGGTTAATCTAGAACCTGGTTGATCTATTAATTTCCTAAGCTAGAACTTTGTAAATCTACAACTTGTGTAAATTTCAACCTTACGAATCTGCACTTATGTTAATCTGGAGTGTATACAGCATGGTTGGAAATTAGCTAATTAGGCAGTAAATTAGTTACGAGGACTGAAGGAGTCACGCGGTGAGCGACAATGGCGGTGCCAAAACGGGGAAGACGCACGCAAATTTCTGGCTGGTGTTCAAAGCTCTGCTTGTTATCCTATTGGGGGGTGACTGTCAGACTCAAGATACAAACTCGGTCGCGATGCGATATCATCCCGCATTTATGCGAGATTTTACCAACGCTGGTTGTTTACGTCAGACTTTATGTAGAAAATTTAAACATCTTGAAAATCATAAGAAAGACTTGAGAAAAGCTGCGAATTTGAGACGGAAAGAGAGAGAGAAAGGAGAGAGCGAGAGTGAGAGGCGCCGGCCCACCTGGGCTGCCTTGTCGACAATGCAGTGCCATTTGGCCTGCGTCCGTTGCTTCTTCGTCTGCTTCGACTGCAACAAATTTGAGTAGAAGGCGATGGCACTGGTGAGGAGGACGGCTGATTGATTGCTGTGCGATTGGGGAATTCTTGTGCACCAAGCGAGGGGTTTTCCAAATAGGGGAATCCTCATAGTTACGAGCTACTTGGGGAATTCATATGGTTACCGGGGAATTCCCTATGTTTACGGGAATCCTCGTAGCTATGGCGGCAATCTCCATGGCTACGAGAATGAGGGATTTCCCAGGTTGCGCAGAATCACCATGGCTACGGGGAATCCCATGGTTACTGGGGAATCCCTATGGTTCCGGGAATTCCGATAGCTCCATGGTTACAAGAATGAGGGATTCCCTATTGCTGCACACAATCGCCATGGCTATGAGGAATCCCATGGTTACTGGGGAATCCCTATGGTTCCGGGAATTCCGATAGCTCCATGGTTACAAGAATGAGGGATTCCCCAGAGTTGCGCAGAATCACCATGGCTACGGGGAATCCCATGGTTACTGGAAAATCCCTATGGTTTCGGGAATTCCGATAGCTCCTTGGTTACAAGAATGAGGGATTCCCTATTGCTGCACAGAATCACCATGGCTACGGGGAATCCCTCTAGGGGGGGAATCCCAATGATTACGGGAATTTTTTTGGGTTCGGAAAAATACAACATAGTGGCAGGGAATCGACCAAAAAACAGGACTTGCTGGCTGCCAATAGCAAAGACCGAACACAGGGAGTGATTCCCTGGCTATACAATCTTGGATTTGGGACTTGGTGAAAAATGGGATTTCAATATGAAGCGGAATGAAGTTTGAGCTCTATGGTTTTGGAGTGTCGAATGGTAACGCAAAAAATCAAAATGTTTTGCATGTTTAATGGACTGACGATGCTGCCTGGCCATGCAGGTCTCTAACACATTTTGACTTTGGTTCAAATTGACGCACACGGCATGAGTGACAAGTTGCACAATGCACTGAACAGCTGGTAGAGAACAGTTCGGGGTTTCAACAATTATTTTTTTAAAAAAACTTGGCAGTTAAAAAATCCGAGTTCAAAGTGATAGTGTGCTCATAAGTCACATGGGTAGGAAATGACAATTACTATTTAATATACACTGCTCATAATTCAATTTGCAAAGTACGGAGCTGCCAGTATCAGATTAGAGTTGGCACCCGAAACCCCCATTATTCACACGCGGGAACCGAATCAATGGAGCAAACAAAGCACAAAAAAGGCAATTTTCTGGGGGGACAAGGAAGGCTCTCTTAGCCAAGCAGCGATGCAGCATGGGGCCTGACCTTGGACGCCTTGGTGACGAGCGACAGCCATCTGGACTTCGCCCGGCCGCTCTCCTCGTGCTGGTCCCATGGTTGGTTATTGGTTAAAGAAGAAGAAGAGAGAAAATGTAGGGTTTTGAGCAGGCGGACGATGCGCCATTATTTTTCCGGAGAAATTCAGTGCGCACAAAACTCGTTTTAGTTTCAATTAAAACAAAACAAGTTTAATAAAACAGTATTGCTCGAGGCGTCAATCTACGGTTAGGAAAATTGTTAACTGTATTGGTAATTTAAATTGATTTGAAAAATTAACAAAATGATTGTAGCTCGCATTGTAATTAAATTATTATGCGACAAAACCGTAGCGAGTACAGAGAGAAGTACTATTAATATTAAGATAGGAAATATTGCATTCGGCTTGGCTGTACTGCCTCGGGTGATGTTAGAGCGATGGTGAGCTTCGATGTTGAAAGAAAAAAAGATGCTATTGGATAAGACATCTGCGTTTTTGAGTAAAGCTTTATAGCAATCAGTAAACAATTCAATTGTAGAGAATCGATTTATCTAAACAATTTTGACAATTTTAAGTCCCTAGAAACGGGATTTCCCTTGGAAACGGGATTTTCTTCGGAAACGGGATTTCCCTTGAAATCGGGATTTCCTTTAGAAACGGGATTTCCTTAGTAAATGGGATTCGCCTTGCAAATTGGATTTCATAGGATTTCCCTTGGAAATGGGATTTCCCTTGGAAATGGGATTTCCCTTGGAAATGGGATTTCCCTTGGAAATGGGATTTCCCTTGGAAATGGGATTTCCCTTGGAAATGGGATTTCCCTTGGAAATGGGATTTCCCTTGGAAATGGGATTTCCCTTGGAAATGGGATTTCCCTTGGAAATGGGATTTCCCTTGGAAATGGGATTTCCCTTGGAAATGGGATTTCCCTTGGAAATGGGATTTCCCTTGGAAATGGGATTTCCCTTGGAAATGGGATTTCCCTTGGAAATGGGATTTCCCTTGGAAATGGGATTTCCCTTGGAAATGGGATTTCCATTGGAAATGGGATTTACCTTGGAAATGGGATTTCTCTTGGAAATGGGATTTCCCTTGTAAATAGGATTTCCATTGGAAACAGGATTTCCCTCGGAAATTGGATTTCCCTTGGAAACGTGATTCCTTCGGCAACGGGATTTCCTTTGGAAACGGGGTAAATATTTAGACCGACTGTAGGACTGACTCGATTCCTGTGTCTCATCAAGCACGCGTGTGTAATGTAGGATTCCAAAATCTCAGTTCTCAAGTTTTCAAAGCGAATCAGCAGCTCCGTAAAGAGATTAAAATCTGAGAGTTAATATCGGTTCACAAGACCGACATCTGTGCCCAGGTTTAAAGGGCTAGCTAAGCAAGTCTTTAATCAGCTTTTTTTAAATGGAGTTTAGTTCCGGATTAGTAAACTAAGAAGAGTGCTTGAGGCGGATGTGCCAGTGGATATTTATAAAATTCAGCGATTAAAAGCTGCTGTATGTTCTCATTTGCTACTTACTCAGTAGTAGATCTCATAAAGAGATTAACTGGCCTTAAATTGACAAGTTCCTCACATTGTAGACTACCGGATAGCAAATGAAGCCACACCAAGCTGGCTCGTCAGTTTTGTTAATATTATGTGTTTAATCATTCATAAAACTTTTTGATAATTTTTTTTTCCAGCTTTACTCGCATCGTCAAAGTCTAGAAGGCGAGAAATTGTCAATTTTGTCAGTTTAGTGATGGAATGCTGACCGATCCCTGTCTCTGCTCTGTCAATCCTGGGTTACGGTAAATCTCTATTTCTGCGCCCAATGCTCTCTCGATCCATTTCGCTCTGTACCTCAGTCGGTCTCAAGTCGATGTTCAGGCATGATTTTGCCTTCATATCGCAGCGCAGATTCCGCAGCGGACGCCGCTTCATCGTTGGCGTCCCCCAGGCTCCGATGGAGAGCGAGTGGTGCAAGCACTGGCGGTGTGTGCGCGACCAAAGTAAAGTTCTTCCTGTGCTTTAATTTGAACTTAAAACAGCTAATATGGATAAGTTCAAGCTTAAACTAAAACTTTCTTCTGATCATTTATTGCATCGCTCTAAAAGAAGAGCAACTTTTGAGGTTCCTGCAAGCGATGAACTGGGGTCCAGTTCATCCGGGAATGTGGAGATTGTGGGGTAGTAGTTGTAGGGGGGTTGTGTGGGCGGTTGGACTGGGGTGGGGTTGTAGGGGGGTTGTGCGGGCGGTTGGACTGGGGTGGGGGTTGTAGGGGGGTTGTGCGGGCGGTTGGACTGGGGTGGGGGTTGTAGGGGGTTGTGCGGGCGGTTGGACTGGGGTGGGGGTTGTAGGGGGGTTGTGCGGGCGGTAGGACTGGGGTGGGGGTTTTAGGGGTGTGCGGCCGGTTGGACTGGGGTGGGGTTGTAGGGGGGTTGTGCGGGCGGTTGGACTGGGTTGGGGGTAGTAGGGGGTTGTAGGGGTTGTAGGGGCTTGCAAAGAAGCAACTCCAAACAGCTAGGAATTCAGTGAAGTTAATGGTTGGCTTCTAGTTTAGCTTGAAGTATCAATATGAGACCTGTTAGCTTGGGGGATGTGGATTCGCACACTAGTGGAGGCTGTGTGGGGCGAATTCTATAACTTCTTGTGTTGTTTTTAGGAAAACCCAAACCAACAATGGCATGCACTCGCGCCTTACCGAATAACTTTTTCTTGCTTCCATAATACATAATGCAAGTATTAAAAGTTAGCATGCAAAACTGAGTTAGGAGCAAGTAGGTGACATGCAATTCTTTCTGCTGCAAATATGAAGTTATAATATAGAGAGGAGTTACACTGGATTCTCTTAAAAATTCAAGGAAAATAGTTAAATTATGAGATAAAGCACGAGGCTAACAATTCTATGCAGTTTTTGTGTTTAGCAGACCTAGACAGCGCTGCTCACCTGCTCAGTGCTCTGCTGCCGGTCTTCCTTGCGGGACATCGGCGAACGGGGATTCCTTGAATGCGGATCAACGGACCCTGCAAGCATGAGGAGATGCGTTGAGGACATCTTTGGGAATCGAAATTTCACAAGCCCGGACGATCTTTGTGCCGATCTTTGTGAGGCTTCTGATTTGCATAATCAGAAGCCTCACTTTCTGATTATGCAAATTATGAAAGGATTAAAGTAACCAGCCCAAGGGTCCTGAACGAAATGCAATTCCGAGCTGGTGAAACTTTCAAGAGACGCAGAATTCATGTGCGCGTAAGATTTGCAAGCAATGGCACACGTACCGTACAAGTCAGGGGTGCATAGAGTCAGTAGGACGCAGGCTTGGACCAAGTCTACCAGACCCACTCCGTTCTCGTTTCCAATGGCTAGACTGGAATAGTAGAATGGGATGTAGTGATTATGGAATACTATACATGCTTTAATTAGTGCTGACACTGTCAGTGTGTGAACTGACGCTAGTGCTGACACTTCAGTGTTTTAACCAACGGAAGTGCTGACACTTTAGTGTGTTAACTAACGTTAGTGCTGACACTTCAATGTGTTAACTAACGCTAGTGCTGACACTTCAGTGTGTTAATTAACGTTAGTGCTGACACTTCAGTGTGTTGATATCCATTAGTGTTGATATAAGCTCAGCCCAGAATGCTCCCAGTTTGCACCAAATTGCAGTTCTCACTCACATCTGATAGTCGGGCGAGAATCTGGCGCAAGTGACGGGAGGCGGAGGCGCATCCGGGTTGGTGGAGCCAAGCAGACAGACGAGCTCGGGCTGGTAGCCGGGACTCCAGCCGCGGCAGCCGCGCCGGACGCTGAGGCCCACAAGCACCTCCTGCGGCGGGGTGATGGCATGAGAATAACAAATTGCAATCTGAGACAGTTTTGTAAGAAAATTCATCGTAATCTTAACAAAGAAAAGTTTCTTGAAATTATTTGGAGTAGTTAAGGAAACAAGAATTAAGTACTTTTCAACAATTATTAGCATCTTTTACATCTTTTAAGTTTTTTAAGCTATAAAAGTGAGCACTACTCATCTCGCAATTGCACTTTAACGCTATCACGTATAATATATATATATGTATCGCAGAAAGCCTTGACCAGTTTAGAAGACAGTTTGTTATAAATAACACTTACAAGGAATATCGCCGTCTTAAGAATTCCACATAAATATACACAGTGACCAGCACTATAAACAGCAGCTGACATATTTGTAACTTGGGCTTCAGTCAGAGATTCTATTGACAATTCTTGATTTGAATTGATTTTCTTGATTTTCTATATTTAAATTGATTACTGGCTCGCTCTTACATACACTAACAAATTAGACAGACATATAAGAGAGGGAATTAAGTAATTTTGCGAAAATCACGAGACTTTCACGAGACAATATGATGATCGGATGAATTAATTCAATTCAATTTTATCTGCGCAAAAGCTGATTAGCGATAATTATGAAATCAATGGAGACCATGGAGTTTTATATGCAGAATCTGGAGTGGAAACTTACTAGCCAATCATCACTAGCTACTTATCTAATAGTTAAGACTGACTGTAGTTTGATTTTCAAATTTTATAAAATTCATTTTTCAAACAAAATTTTAATTTTTGGGAGAGTGAGCTCTGGTCTGCATTGGTTTCCTTGCCAGGTTTTGCATTTAGAACTACAGGGAGGAGATTGCTCAAGCGGTAAATCTGTTTTAATACTAATTCAGTATGATTTAATCTACAAACTATACAAGATCAAGAATAGAGAGAAGTAGGCATAATATAACTCTGTTTTGCTCTAATTTCAGAAGCTATAATGGCAGAATTTGTTATAATGATATTATATTTTTTGTATTATAAGCAAACTTCATTAAAGCAGAAAGATCTGCAGAGAACAAAATCTACTGGTAAATAAACTTATATAAAGGTCATTATGTTCTTTTTATTTATAAGTAATATGTTTTATAGTTAATAACTTTTTTATAATGTTAAAGAAGGCTAATTGATGCAATTCAGTTTTCATAAACAGAAGAGAAATAAAAAATCGAGTTATGATTATTTCCACAGTGCATTATCTTGTTAATTTATAGCATTTGAGTAATAATGATGCTATATTTTGTTAAACTAATTTGGCATCAAATCAACCGATTCGAACTGCAAAATGTAAATTGCCAGTTGCAGTGCAGTGATAAAATATTCGAGAAACAGATTTAATTAGCTAGTAAAAAATTAGAATAGATATGTACGATCGGAGAGACGCCATGCCAACACGCAGTTCAGGGTGCATGTCCTTACACAGATACATAGCGTGCCATAAATTACATAATGGCATGTACAGTGGGCGCAGTTCGCTCACCAAGGAACATTCACTGACAATGACAGATGCAAGAAGGAATCCATCGAATCGATTAAAGTTAGCAGCTGTTTTATAAATAAACAATCAGATTAAAGGCGTAAGCCAGTCATGGGATTTGCCTCAGCAGGAATTGAACTGACTGGCTCCCTTGCTCTCACATTGAAGCTCTAAAGAGCACCGCAGATACTAGAATAACTAGATGGGCCACTCAGGCATATATACTTAGCAAAACAGCTTTCCACTTTCAGTTCAGTAGCAATGAAGAATACATAAGCTATTTTATAACAATAAAGGCAGCTGAGATGACTGATAAATTTAGAAGCTTTCAGACTTAAACAGCTTGCTAATTGGTTCAGCCATAATGTACATTAGCCACTGAAATGTACATGGCAGAGTTAGGCTGGAACAAGCGAGGAAGGCAATAAAAATTGGGTGGCGGGGCAGGGGTTAGGTTCTGTGTGGAGTTTGAGGGGTTTAAGCTTGGTGGGAAAGAGCCAATAAATAAGCTTTGTTTATAAAAAAAACATTAAAATGCTTCAGTTTAACTTACTACTGAACTGAAAGTAGCTTGCACGCAAGTGTTCTGAGTGGCCCATCTACGCTCGTAGCTATTCTAGTATTTGTGAAGAGCACTTGAAAGCAAAACATAAATTTCCCTCCCAACTCCGGGATCTTAACCTTGGCGTGGTGATTTTGAAACACGTCCGAGTGGAACGGACTCGATGACCGACTTGACGACGAGCCAAACCGAGGTCTCGGCGGCCGCTTCAGGGTGGGCAGGGTGAAGTTAGGGGCAGCGATGTTTAATGAGACATCCGCGAATCGCACAATGCTGGCTAGTTAAAACACATTGGTGTTTAATTTCCCTGAGAAATTTCTGTTTAATACGTGACAGAGATGATATTGCGTCATCCGTTTGAGCCGTTTGGGGGCTCTCGTGTATGGAAAGTTGAATATGGCCAACCCCCTGAGAATCTGTTTGTCACTAAAGTTTCAAGAAACGTGTCACAATTGTCAAAGTTATGTCCCTTTGTCATTTATAATTTGTCTACAAATGCTACAAAAATTGAGTACAAAAACGGCTTATTTTAGGACATCACACAGTTTCTACTTTCAATATTCGACAAGCCAAAATTCAATTTACTAGTACTTGTGACAAGCAACAAACTGTCAAACATTATCAGTTTACATCATCAGTAAACATGATCAGTTTACATCATCAGTAAACATGATCAGTTTACATCATCAGTAAACATTATCAGTTTACATCATCAGTAAACATGATCAGTTTACATCATCAGTAAACATTATCAGTTTACATCATCAGTAAACATTATCAGTTTACATCATCAGTAAACATTATCAGCTTACATCATCAGTAAACACTATCAGTTTACATCATCAGTAAACACTATCAGTTTACATCATCAGTAAACATTATCAGTTTACATCATCAGTAAACATTATCAGTTTACATCATCAGTAAACATGATCAGTTTACATCATCAGTAAACATGATCAGTTTACATCATCAGTAAACATGATCAGTTTACATCATCAGTCAGATGCTCGTACGTCTAGATTGAATCTCAGTTTGGATCAACTTGAACTGTATAAGGTATGCAAAATATATCTGCAACGAAACGCTGTCAACAGAACGCCTGAGTTCGAATCCTTGCTGCTAATTATAGTTTGCATGCAAACTGAAAACAATGAAAAGTCGAATGCAAATTTATTAAAATGCATTGTTTCAAGTGCGCCAACACCCACTATATTTGCCTTTAATGCAAGCGCAAAGCAATCATGTTTTGACAATTGTGGTTGAGGGCAAAATTCCTGTGCTTAGCATGCTACTGGTCCGATACTGTTGGTGAGTAGTACACGCTAAGTGCATTGAAAAATCCAACTCATGCAACCAAATAGTTATGCGAGGTGAAATTGAGGATAAATAGCAAAGGAGAATATTTGGCATTATTGCCTGCTTGATTAGGGTCTGGGGTTTAAATTCTCCCAAGAGTTACGACTGAATTAGTTGTTCTACCCTACTAATGATAGTAAAGTCCGTATAAAAGCTGCTGAATTTGGCGGACAGGGCAGATTAAAAGGGAAGTCTATTTTTCTAATCAGAGCTAGATACGAATATGCCAAAACAAAATCTTGAGCAGCTCGACAATTGACACGAACACTCGGCCGCTACCTCGTAATTAAGCCTCACCCGACTCTGCACCAGTCTCTAAACTCGATTTTAGTTGCCGAAACTACCCAGTGACAAACAAAAGCACCCAGTTAATTGATGGACACGTGGGGCTCGCTGAGTCACTGATGACGCTGCATGGCTGACAGGCTGGGTAAAAGCAGGGAGGGTGAGGAGGGAGGCGCGTGCAGTCACGGGGGCGTGTGATGAAGCATCGGATGCTGGCATACAGACGCAGCGCGCGAGCGCGCGAGATTGGCATGTCACCTGATGCTAGAAAGCACCTGGTCTTTCTCCGTGTGTCAGTTCGAAGGATTGCCGCCTTAACATTTCATTTCTAATTCACAAAATCTCAGCTTTCCTGAATCTCTGGCTGAAATGCAACTAAAGGGAGCTGATAGGAAAACACAGGGTTGGGGTGGGTCGTCATTCGCATCGAGACTCATGTTGGTTCAGGTGACTCACCCGGTCCGGAGGCTGCTTTGGCGAGCCTGCGGCAAGCTGCTGCTGCTGCTGCTGCTGCTGCTGCTGGGACCCAAGGATGCGGCTGAAATCCTCGTGCAGATCCGAGTCGTCGTACTGCTCCACGCACAGCTCCACCGTCTGCGGGGGGGCGCGTTTTGGACGAGCGTGAAGAGGGTGGTTGACGGAGAAGGTGGGTGGCAAAGGTGAGGAGAGGTGACGTAATCAATCAAAAAGACGCGCTCTCACCATAATCTCGGAGCGGACTTCTCTCCGACTGAAGCTGAGCAGGCAGACGTGCGCCGTGCCAGCAACCAGCAGCCGCTGGAAGTCGGCATCAAAGGAGATGAGCTGCACCGCCAGCGCCTCGTCGCCGAGCTGCCAGTTGGCGCCGCCGCTGGCCTCAGTTCCTCCGAGGCCGGTGCCGCCGGATCAGCCGTCGTCTCGGAGGAAACCTGGCGGGAGGTGGGTTTGCTGCCGCCGCTCCCTGGCTCGAAGTACTTGGAGGTGCGCAGGCGATACAGCGCCTGCAGCTCCAGCAGCGAGGCGTCCCAAAACTTCAACGACCCGTCGGCGTGGCCAGTGACGAGGATTTCCGAGTAGCTGGTCTTGGAGTCGCCCCACTCGCCCCGGTGACGGGCCACTGCTTGGTGCTGAAGCCCTCCGAGTGCTTCTGCGACCGGCCGACCATGAAGAAGGATTCGATGAGCTTGTGCGGGCAGTCGGCCACGTAGTGGCAGGCGGTGACGGGCGACTCGTGCAGGTCCATGGGGTACGGGTTCTCGAAGTTCGGGTACCTGCGAGGAGAGAAAACTGCATGACTGAAAATCGTCTGTCGAAATTTCGGCAAACTCTTCAGGAAAATCGTTAGAAAATAGAGACTAGAAAACCGGGCTCTTGTTAGTAAAGTTATTCAGGTCTGAATTAAAAAAGAACAACTGGATTCAGGAAGTGCTCGTTCGAAGACTTCTGAGACGTCAAGGCTCGGGTGGATTACATACAGGGATGGAGAGGAGGGGGATTGCTTAGATGCCAAGGGTCAATTGTAAGTTGTTGGTAGGCCAAGCCAAAGGCAGATCAAAAGGGAGAGTCAGGGTTAAGCTGTGGCTTAAAGGGAGGCTTTGATGCCACAGCTCACAGGGGTGCTGATGTCTTAGGCTGGACAGCATATGCGTTTTTGCTTTAAACATCTTTTCTCAGGATACTAACAATACAAGGTCAAAACCTACATGTAGTTTACTCAATATTTTTTTCTTTCTATGTTGCCAACCCGAAGTGTCAGCTAAACCGATTGGAGAAGCAATAAAAATATTGTCTATTCTAAATTCCTATTTACAAAGTGTAGGAGAAGCCAACCTTTGCGCTGAACTATAAAAGCTTAAACTGCATGGAAATAATCACGGCCAGGACACAGAAAATGCTCCGATTCTCTCCCGCAGCTCTTTCAATTGCGTCTCAGCAAGGGCTGAGCAGAAATCCTTCAATTCAAATCCTTCCCAAGATCCGCTTCCTTCGATTTCCTTAGTCCAGAAATCTTCCCCCTTTAGAAGAGCCCTGCAAAGAATTCTTGCTAAAACTCAACCATCAGGCCGAGCAATCTTTGCCTTGAGTGAAAATCATGATTCCTGGAACTGAGACCTTCGTGTTGCCTTCTGCAGCAGTGGGAAAAAAGCAGATGAAACCTTACTAGGGCCGCGGAGGTGGGGCCAGTTCGTGACTAAAATTACCAAAAAACTAAGGCGTCAACGGGATGGCTAAAATGTTTCGATCAGACTGTCAAAGTGCATTCCAAATATGTTTGTCTAATTTCCATTCTTGCATTAAGCAACAGAACAGTCTGCAGAAAGATACAGAAAGTACAAGAGAGTGGAGAGAGAAAGTGCTCAGAATAGGAAGAAGAGCAAATTTACTCGAACTTTCTTTGACCGAACTGGCCGCCAAATTCTGAATTGCCCGTTTGCCTTGGCCTGGCCATTTTTCCTGCTCCCTTATGAGCCTCGTCTGTCGCCTTCCGCGCATGAATATTGAATGGCCCAAGCTGCCCGCCAGGATGGGAAATAACTTTGGCCCGCGAAGCCCAGAAGCCAGACTCGCCAGGGCAAGGAGGAGAAACTAAGTGTCCAAAGCGGCTGCATATTTATGCTGTCTGTGTTTGTCAGTTCCTGGCTAGCTACTGCGCGACAGGGTTCAGGATTGCTGTTAGCAACGGAAGGGACGAAAAACACCTTTTTCCTGAGCAATTTTACAGACGAACAGCTTGATGAAGTAGAGGAAGCTGAGAGAATAGAAGAGATGGATTAGGGAGCAAATCGCACTCGGAGGGGGGCACTCAGCCGAGGGGACGAGTTTCACTAAACTGAGCTCAGCTTTTGCAGCTTCTGCTCACACTCTATCCATTCATTTGCTTCTACAGCAGCAAAATTTACAGAGAAAAAATCAACGGCACAGAGGCCTGGATGGAGGAGGCGGGGCCAGGGAAAGTGGACTCTGAGCAAACAGTAAAAGAAACATAGCGATAAGAGAGGCAGGAATGAACAGTTTGCTCAAAAGCGGCGGATCTCTCTTTGCCAAAAACTTTTCCCAGGCACGTCTCCTCTCCACTCAGTCTCTTTAACCGCTTTACGGTAGATGAAGCAAGAGAAAAAATGAAATTCTTGAATCCATTCTGCTTCTTTTACTGTTTCGGACTCAGAAATGAACAGTTTCAGACAGACGAACAGACACTAAGACAGACAGACAGACAGACAGACAGACAGACAGACAGACAGACAGACAGACACTAAGACAGACAGACAGACAGACAGACAGACAGACAGACAGACAGACAGACAGACAGACAGACAGACAGACAGACAGACAGACAGACAGACAGACAGACAGACAGACAGACAGACAGACAGACAGACAGACAGACAGACAGACAGACAGACAGACAGACAGACAGACAGACAGGCAGGCAGGCAGACAGACAGACAGACAGACAGAAATCTGGCAAGAACAGTCAGGAGGAGCTGCTTTATGCCATCTGATAACTGAAGAGGATAAAATGAACAGCTTTCTGAAAATCGAAAAGTCGACCAACAAGCATTCTCTGTTCTCCTTTTCTTTCCTTGAGCAAGCCTCATCAATCATTCAGGGAGAATGAGGAAGCTGGGACACACAGGGTGCAGACTAAGGCAATAGTCAATATCGACATCCTCTTCTGGTTTTCATAATTTCTCAGTCACGCGTCAAAGCCTTCACAGGGCCAGAAATTAGCATTTTGCATTGCATGTGCCTAACGGCTGGTTGAATTCACTCGAGACCACTAAAATCAACTGCGCACAAAAATACTTGTGAGCCAATCTTTTATGCTTTTGAAGGACATTTTTCACTCGCTTATGCATTGAAAAAGTGTCTTTCAAAAGCATGAATTGCATCACGTATGACGTTAATCACGTGCCCTGGTGGCAGGGCGGGGGGGGTATTCCCCAGGCAGCTACCAGTACACCCATGCTTACCCATCGGACGTCAGGTCAATAACTGCCAAGTCGTTCTTCTGTAGAACAGCCACTGCGTACGGTTCGGCAATGTCTGCATGAATGGAAGGCGAAAAATTATAATTGTTTCAAATATGCGCTGCAAAGGCTACAGCCTCCCCCCGGCTTCACCATTGTACAGCATCTAGGCCTATTGCAGCTAGAATCTTACTGCTATCGCTTCGATGCTAGCGATAGCAGTTTTAGTTCGAATTTAGTTTTCCAGATCACATTCTGAGACTGAGATCCATGCGATCAGCTTTGTTAGTTTGTTGTGGGTTCACTTTTTCACTAATAAATTTGTTAATGTTGTAGTGGATAAAGGCTAGAAGGTAATTAACTATTCTGTTGGAATATTTTGGTTAAGGCCTGGAACTTGAGAATCAGATTGGTAAAAAAACTTTGCTAGAAAGGGTTCCATTATTTAAGTCGATTTTTAGGTCGATAAATGGAAGTTTTTGATCAGCAGCGTTCTTAATAGCGAATTTGATGTTGTCCTGGGTGGAATTAAGAGCCTCGACAAAACGATCAATCTTGTTTTTGCCGTCCAAGATGGCGAAAGTGTCATCGACATGACGTCTATAAAATTTAGGGGAGCAGTCGAGGGGCCTCCAATTATTAGTTTCCCAATGAGACATGCAGACGTCAGCGAGAGTAGTAGGAGAGCCAGCGGACTTCCCATGGCGCAGACTTCGATTTGCTGGTAGTAGTTATTATCGGACACGAAGATGCCTGAGGTCGCAAATTCTACGAGTTTTTTTAAGGAGGCCTTGGACAAGGACTTGATTGGGGCGTTTTGTTCGTACACTAAATCAGTGGTTAAGTCAATGGCAAGTTTGAGGGGGTGTTGGTAGAAAGAGAGGCGAGGTCGAAGCTGCGAATTGAATGCCCGAATTCTTAATATCAGAACAAGAGTCTTGAGATCTGTGAGAAAATCTCTGTTGGATTTCATAGTGAAATTGGAGGGAATACAAGGCTTGATGAGAGAATCAAGATACTTATCTAGCTCGTATTTGGCGGTATTGGTCATGAAGACATGGTGACCTTGTCCATGAGTTCCGAGACATTGGAATCTGTTCCTGTCTTAAATAATGTTTTTTGTAGCTTGTTAATGTAGTCTTCGGTGTTGAGAATAGCAACACCATTGCCATAGCTACTCCGCACCATAAAAATTATGCTTTCCTCACGTGTTGATCATTGCATTCCTATTCGTCCTACTATCAAAGCGAACAGCTTCACCCACAGAATATGGCTTTACCTGAGAGACTTTAGTTCAAGGACCACTAGAAGTTACCGTCGCTTCTAGACAGACAGACAGAGACAGACAGACAGAGACAGACTGTAACTTCTGAACTTACTGGACTAGGAATCTCTAGTGGTCCTTGCTTTAGTTATTGTCGGCTAAATTACAGTAAATAACTGCAGTTTTGCGACCCACGCTAACAGACTTTTGCCAGTAGGTACTCAGAGAGTTATAAAACACAAATGCTTCGGCCCCTCACCATTGTTGAACGGCGTGTCGCACATGGGCACAATGTCCACAATGTCGTGCTCCATCTGGAGTACATCGATATGGTTATTCAGCTGGATGTTCACGCAGGGCTGGCTGAGCTCCAGGGGCGAGCCGCCGCTAAATAAGAACAAGTCGGCGTTTTCCCGACGCCGGTTGAGCCAGAATACTCGCTGAATCGGTCGGAATGAAGTCGGCGAGCCTCCGTCTGCCTCCATGAGATTAGCTGACGATGAAATTTGTTTGAGACGTTTTTGAGCGTTTTATTTTTAACGTTGTATTTTGCATTAAGTTCTAAACCAAACATTTGGTCCCCCAGTGTGTCAAGTTTCAGGGTAGTTGGATTGTCCCACATCGAGTTGCCTACCGTGCGGAAAGGTGACCTCCGGCTTCTGCGGATTCTTCAGCGACCACTTGACCAGGGAGCCGTCGATGTGCGAGCTGATGAACATGCGACCCTCGTGGTGCCAGGACACGGAGCACAGGTCCTCGGTGTGCTTGAAGCGCAGAGCCTCTCGCTTCTGCAGATCCCACAGTACCGTGAGACCCTTGCGGAAACCAATCAGAAGTTTGTTGGAGTCCACAGGGCACTCAGCAATGTGCGCCACGGCTCCTGGGTGCACCGACTGCAGCCTGTAAGCCAGGAAGGTCGTTGGGGTGTAGTGTTTAAAACGCTTGTCAATATCATGCCACTGAACGCCTTCAGTCAATCAATATAATATTCCTGTTTGAGGAGTGCGGCCCAATGGTGTGCGTTCTGACACCCCCTCTGTGGCCACTTGTGGTCGGTGCGATGTGAACCTTGTTGTTGTTATTGATGTTGTAATTGTTGTTTTTGTTGTTGTTGTTGTTTTCTAGCCTAGGATATCAGCACACCCTTCGAGTGTTGGTATAGAAGAATTTCTCTTTGAGCCATTAAAATCTCAGCACCATCCCATGAGCCATGGCATCCCATGAGCCATGGCATCTTGATGCTTGGAATTTCAGCAATAATTAGGTATATGCTTGCTCCCTGCGCCACGCTAAAGTGCGGTAAGTACGGTCCGTTAAAAAAAGTCCTGAAATACCGTAAGTCAGCGACAAGCTTCTAATTAAGGACAAAGTCAGCAATAACACGTCTAATTCCGCAACTGTAGGTCCCAGACGCGGAACACTAAAGCCGGCATTAAGTTGAAATCTCAAGCCATGCCAGAGCATTGAGTCTCAACGGGATGCCTCAGCTCTCTGCATCCCTCCCTGCTCAGGCGGACAAGACAAAGGATCAATTATACAGGCGCAGTAATTAGCCTGACTGGGCGAGCAAGACAGATAGCAAACAAGTTTAGCAGCGGATTACAGGGGAGGGATGGCCCAATTGGGAATAGAGACACTTTATATGCACGAACAGTGGAATCTAAGGAGCCAGCCATATCCATAACTACTAATGCAATAATCTTAGTTATTAGCGTCAAGAACTGCTTTCAGAGGACCATCCAATCAGTAAGCAGATTCTTACATGCCGATGACTTTGTTCCAGTTGATTATGTAGCCTGATAGTCGGAAGGTCTCAATGTTCATCAGGTAAACGTTGCCCTGAGTAGTGCCGATGTAGACAAACTTCGACTGGAAGGGCAGGTAGGCCTGGCTGACGCTGCAATGTGAAATTTAATTAGACTTGCGTGTCGATTGGTGAAGTACGTCTGTCTGGACTTCAAATGAAACGACATCCATTTGAACGCAGCATTTAGCTCGTTAGGTCACTTTATTTTTCCAAGAAATTCTATAAAATTCCAATTAAACACCCGTATCTGCATGTCCCGATTTCGCACTGGGGGCCCTGAGGAAATGCTCCGCTTCTCATGCACACAGCTTCAGCAACCGATTGAGGCAGAGGCAGTCAGTCAGGCGGAATATCGTGTTAGAAATCGGACGCCCCTAGGAGACAGACGACAGCCAGAGCGCTGAGCGGCTGATAGACAGACGAGGGCTCAGCATTATCAATGATCTGCCAACAGCAAGTGAGACGCAGATTCCAGGGCAGCCATATTGCTCCTGGCTTCGGCTCTACATCTCTCGATCCGTGCAGTTCTCTTCGATTTTCAAGCAAACCCCGCCTGCACTGCGACTAAGTTGCGTGTCCTGCCTGGGAAGTCATCGCTAAAAGCGGAAAGCTGCAGAAATGAATGAATGAAGAGGAGCTGCAAGTGACACACAGGGCAGGAGTCTTCTGACTGTTGCAAATTAAGTGCGCAGATGAGCAGAACCCGAGGATACAAGCAGCGCTGACTGAAGCACCTGAGGATACAAGCAGCGCTGACTGAAGCACCTGAGGATACAGGCAGCGCTGACTGAAGCACCTGAGGATACAGGCAGCGCTGACTGAAGCACCTGAGGGTACAAGCAGCGCTGACTGAAGCACCTGAGGATACAGGCAGCGCTGACTGAAGCACCTGAGGATACAAGCAGTGCTGACTGAAGCACCTGAGGATACAAGCAGCGCTGACTGAAGCACCTGAGGATACAAGGCAGCGCTGACTGAAGCACCTAAGGATACAAGCAGCGCTGACTGAAGCACCTGAGGATACAAGCAGCGCTGACTGAAGCACCTGAGGATACAGGCAGCGCTGACTGAAGCACCTGAGGATACAAGGCAGTGCTGACTGAAGCACCTGAGGATACAAGCAGCGCTGACTGAAGCACCTGAGGATACAGGCAGCGCTGACTGAAGCACCTGAGGATACAAGCAGTGCTGACTGAAGCACCTGAGGATACAAGCAGCGCTGACTGAAGCACCTGAGGATACAAGGCAGCGCTGACTGAAGCACCTGAGGATACAAGCAGCGCTGACTGAAGCACCTGAGGGTACAGGCAGCGCTGACTGAAGCACCTGAGGATACAAGGCAGCGCTGACTGAAGCACCTGAGGATACAAGCAGTGCTGACTGAAGCACCTGAGGGTACAGGCAGCGCTGACTGAAGCACCTGAGGATACAAGCAGTGCTGACTGAAGCACCTGAGGATACAGGCAGCGCTGACTGAAGCACCTGAGGATACAAGCAGCGCTGACTGAAGCACCTGAGGGTACAAGCAGTGCAGACTGAGCCTACTAAAGGAGATTTTATCCGGGCATTGTCTACCACACCAGATGCCACTCTGCTGAAGCCGAGACAAAACAAAGCCAGATAAATATTCCGCGCCGGGTTCACTCGGTGGAAACATCTCTCAATATTGGTCTGCTCAATTTATAAATAAAGCAGCCTACAGACGGTGCTACTCTCTCCGAGTTAAATAGAAGGGGCTGGAATTCGTTTTAGAATATTTGATTTAATCCAATCCAACAAAAGCGTCATTCCCCCAGTCTGTGGAGGTCCTATACTCACTCTGCCAGACCCTGGAGTAAGCCTCTTTACAGACCGAGCTAAAAGTTCAAATTGACTCTCCGGCCTCAGGCATGCCCTGCCTTTGTCCTCTCTCCCTGCTCTTTAGCTAAGCTGCTAGTCTAAGCCGACTTGATCGAACTGCCTTTAAAACCATCCAATAGCGAGCTAATCATCTGCAGGCCTCTCAGGCAACGAACCGGTCCTGTGTCGCCCTTCACTCTCTGTCTCCCTTCTCTTTCTCACTTTCCATCCCACAGAATCTCCGGAGCGGCGCCTTTGATGCCCCCCTCAAGTAAAGTGCCGGCACCGCAACTCTGAGAGAAAGGCAGAGAATCCAGGAGACAGGCAGAGGGCGCGGATTTCTCATTAAAAGTGCGCACCGCTGTTCTGGGAGAGTTGAAGCCGAGAGCAACACGCGGGATGTCTTGAGCGGGTGCGCAGCGTCAAGCTTGACTCTGCCTGCCCCAGCAACTCCCCTCCGCCCGTAGCACCAGGAAGGAAAATAGAACAATAATTCTGCCTTCCGTCAATGTCAAACCACCCGATTATTCTGCCTTAGCTTTGAGATTTGCCGATGTTTGTTCGTGCCGAACCCGCTCTTCCCCTCTAGCCCACCAAAAAACCTTATTTTTCCCATTGTGTTTGCGTCCGCGGGGATCTCAGTAAAAAGTTCAGTTTTTTAGAGGGGGGAGGGGGGCAGCCGCTTCTTCCAGTCACAGCTGCGCTGCTTTTCTGACTTCTGAGACAAGGAGAAGCGATCGGGGAGAGAGAAAGACAGATAGATTTGGTTGCAGCGGTCAGCCACCAGAACGAGGGACAGTACTGATAGACACTGGAGAAGCAGAGGGCAGCAGCAGCGGGTGGCGCGGCTTACCGCCGGGGAGAGCACCGCCACCGGTCTGACCCTTCAGGCCGCTGTAGCCGGGGGTATCTGCCTGCATGGTCAGCAGCAACCAGCATTTATTAATTTCTCCCCAGCGGATCGGGAGAGCACTCTGCTCCCCCCCTGCTGCCTCCACCGGCCCTCCTTCCCGTCATCCCCTGCATTGCTGGCAGAGGGCCGCTGAGGAGAGCGAAGGGAGCAGGGAGGGGGCAGCAGGAGGGGCCAGTCAAGGGAAGCGGCCGGACTTGCATAGCTGGGATATTTTGCATCGCGGCTCGAGCTTCTTTCTAGCCTTATCCTTTCCCCTCTGCTCACAACTTCCTCCTACCCTCTGCTTTATTTTCTTTCAACTAAGAGGAGAGGGAAAGGAAGAAGCCACAGCCCAAGAGGAGACTAGACAAGGAAGAGGAGGGGACTGCGGGTGAGGGACACAAACAGGGAGGCGAAGCGATAGAGAAGAATGAGCGAAGGGGAAATTATTCACGACAGGGAGACGGGTAAGGGGGCTGAAGTCCCAAGCAAACCCATATTATTGCTCCTCTTGTTTGATTCTATAGATTAATAAATAGATAGATAGATAGATAGATAGATAGATAGATAGATAGATAGATAGATAGATAGATAGATAGATAGATAGATAGATAGATAGATAGATAGATAGATAGATAGATAGATAGATAGATAGATAGATAGATAGATAGATAGATAGATAGATAGATAGATAGATAGATAGATAGATAGATAGATAGATAGATAGATAGATAGATAGATAGATAGATAGATAGATAGATAGATAGATAGATAGATAGATAGATAGATAGATAGATAGATAGATAGATAGATAGATAGATAGATAGATAGATAGATAGATAGATAGATAGATAGATAGATAGATAGATAGATAGATAGATAGATAGATAGATAGATAGATAGATAGATAGATAGATAGATAGATAGATAGATAGATAGATAGATAGATAGATAGATAGATAGATAGATAGATAGATAGATAGATAGATAGATAGATAGATAGATAGATAGATAGATAGATAGATAGATAGATAGATAGATAGATAGATAGATAGATAGATAGATAGATAGATAGATAGATAGATAGATAGATAGATAGATAGATAGATAGATAGATAGATAGATAGATAGATAGATAGATAGATAGATAGATAGATAGATAGATAGATAGATAGATAGATAGATAGATAGATAGATAGATAGATAGATAGATAGATAGATAGATAGATAGATAGATAGATAGATAGATAGATAGATAGATAGATAGATAGATAGATAGATAGATAGATAGATAGATAGATAGATAGATAGATAGATAGATAGATAGATAGATAGATAGATAGATAGATAGATAGATAGATAGATAGATAGATAGATAGATAGATAGATAGATAGATAGATAGATAGATAGATAGATAGATAGATAGATAGATAGATAGATAGATAGATAGATAGATAGATAGATAGATAGATAGATAGATAGATAGATAGATAGATAGATAGATAGATAGATAGATAGATAGATAGATAGATAGATAGATAGATAGATAGATAGATAGATAGATAGATAGATAGATAGATAGATAGATAGATAGATAGATAGATAGATAGATAGATAGATAGATAGATAGATAGATAGATAGATAGATAGATAGATAGATAGATAGATAGATAGATAGATAGATAGATAGATAGATAGATAGATAGATAGATAGATAGATAGATAGATAGATAGATAGATAGATAGATAGATAGATAGATAGATAGATAGATAGATAGATAGATAGATAGATAGATAGATAGATAGATAGATAGATAGATAGATAGATAGATAGATAGATAGATAGATAGATAGATAGATAGATAGATAGATAGATAGATAGATAGATAGATAGATAGATAGATAGATAGATAGATAGATAGATAGATAGATAGATAGATAGATAGATAGATAGATAGATAGATAGATAGATAGATAGATAGATAGATAGATAGATAGATAGATAGATAGATAGATAGATAGATAGATAGATAGATAGATAGATAGATAGATAGATAGATAGATAGATAGATAGATAGATAGATAGATAGATAGATAGATAGATAGATAGATAGATAGATAGATAGATAGATAGATAGATAGATAGATAGATAGATAGATAGATAGACAGACAGATAGATAGACAGAGAGAATCCGCCGCTGTCGCCAGCCCGAGGTGAGAATGAGGCATCAAAGCGCTCACCCCTCGGTCCTTTCGCCAGGCCGCCCAGCAACTCATCTCCTTCCCACTCCCTCCTTTCCGAATAAATAATAAATACCCGACGCGACAAATTTTCAGCTCCCAGCCGCGCAGAGTACTTTTTCGCGGGCATTTTAGGAAGACGGGGCGCGTGAGGATTTGGAAAGCAGAGTGGGAATGGTCCCGACCCGTCGCGGGGATTTAGCCTGAATGCATGGGCCCGCTTTTAGGGACAAATGGCAGACACGGACAGCGGTGGGAGATTTGCTGCGGCGGCCGGTCTCATCCTCTATGCGCGTCTCGGATTGAACCGGACCAGTTAGTGGCTGGGCCGATGGGGAGTAGCTGGGAATTAATGAGGTTGGGGTGAGGGGGTGGGATATTTATCCCCCGATTTTCTCTGGCAGTGGGAAAAGCGGCGTTTGTGTTTGGAATTTTTTTTCAAGTCCGCTTCGGTTTCGCTAATTAGAAAGAGGCGGAAAATTGCCGGACTGAGCTTTGATTTCCTCTGACGTGCTGGGATCTATCGATTCAAGATCACACTCTGTCTCAAACTCGATGCAGCAACATCACACTCTGTCTCAAACTCGATGCAGCAAGATCACACTCTGTCTCAAACTCGATGCAGCAAGATCACACCCTGTCGCAAACTCGATGCAGCAAGATCACATCCTGTCACACAAACTCGATGCAGCAAGATCACACCTTGTCACACAAACTCGATGCAGCAAGATCACATCCTGTCACACAAACTCGATGCAGCAAGATCACACCTTGTCACACAAACTCGATGCAGCAAGATCACACTGAGAAATTCAGAAGATTTTTCACTCTGTCGCTATCGGTTACTTTTAATCCCCTTAGTCCAGAAAAAAAAACAAAAAACAATTTTTCCAGCTTGCTAAACACCGAATCGGTGCAGCTGTGCTCTAGCGGTTCCACAGTTGGCGAAATTCGAACTGGATTTTAGTATAGACGCCCAGGAGGAGACAGGGGCTGCTGCATGACAATGAGCCCCGGCTAGCATCAAATCTCCGGGAGCAATCGAGCGCTGAAATCAATCAACACCCCTCCTATGACTGGCCCTCTTCCCCTGCTGTCCTCGATTCGTCCATGCGAGTCAAATTTGAAATCCGCAGGGGATTGAGGCCCTATATAGATACAACATCATCCCCTATCCCCGCCTGTTCCCAAGATTTCTGTCCGTCTGTCAGCGTTCATATTATTTCTACAGTCTCTCTTGAAACGCGACTCAACCCATAAGGCGTCCATTTGGCGTCTCAGCAATGTTTGCCTGATTCTGGGACAATGTCTGCTGGGCCCATCAGGGCACCGGAAACCATACGAGTCCTTCATCCCCGACCGTTGCTCTGAATGCTGCTGCACCGAGCCAGCAGCTCTCCCTACCCGGCTATTTACTTGAAGAGAAACTGAAAAAGAAAAGTCTAAAAGTGCAAAGGCGCTCACAGATGCTTCTCCAAGCCCCCCATCTCTCTCTCTCTCTCTCTCTCTCTCTCTCTCTCTCTCTCTCTCTCTCTCTCTCTCTCTCTCTCTCTCTGATGTCTGTCTCACAGAGCTCCCCTACTTCCTACTGCGGCCTGCGATATCCCATACCCTCTTCCTCTCTTCATTTCATTCGTGACTCCGCCCGGCAGACATTGAAGGCCCATTGTAACTGCCAGCTCAGGCCCCGCCCGAAGTAACCCCCCCCTCACAAGCCCATCTCTTCGCTTCCTTTCTCCATCATCTCTCTTTGGCTCACTCTTCTTCTCCAGCTCCTCGGGGCGGTGGAGAGAGTGCACTAAGTGCTGGCTGCAGCATGCTGCACTGCCAGCTTCTTTCGGCTTGGCTAAATCCTCCTCACACGCATTCATCCCTTCCGTCTCTGAACTCCCAAGAGTTTCTGAACTCTTTTCAAGTCTCTGAACTGCCCCCCCCTCTCTCTCTCTCTCTAAAAACTGGGCGCAGATTAATTGCCCACCTCCTGTTTAGTGCACTGCCAATAGACTGGATGCGCCATCATCTTGCAGTCTCTTTCGCTCCCCCCATTCTCCACTCCACACCGGAGCGCCATTGATCTCTTCCTCCCCCTGCGGACCAAGTAGGGAAATAGAAGGGCATCGAGCCTGATAATATAAGTCCTCCGGGCCAATTCAATAGGAACAAAAATTGACTAAAATACTCCCCCCCCCAGCACTCTCAGGCGCACTGAACGTTAAAGCAGCCCAAGTCTTGCACTTTTCCGCTGATCCTGGGCTAACACGACAAATATCGATAACACGCCCGAACTTGGGACCATTCAATATCACGCGAGCCGGCGCGGACCGGACAAAGATAAACAAAATATTGAAGTAAACAAATAACACAATGGATTGGAGATTGGCAGAGCTATTAAAGTGCAAGACCTCAGTTTAGCCCATATATCAATCAGTATTCGAAATTCAACGATCCGAGAAAGGGAGAGAGAGAGAGAGAGAGAGAGAGAGAGAGAGAGAGAGAGAGAGAGAGAGAGAGAGCGGTGGCACGACAGCCGCCTCGGGACAATCTCAAATCAGTCGGTTTCTCTCCGCGCCCCAGTGTGTTTCCCAGGAGAGCAGCGTACGTACGAGCTGGCCTGCTCCCGCAGAGGAGAGAGAGAGGGAGAGGGCCGCGGCCGCAGTTCTAGGACACCGCACTGCATGGCTACTGGGTCGCGAGCATGCAGATAAGAGAGAGAGAGAGCGAGTCTTCGATAGCCCTGCCAAGGCGAGATGCTACACCACACATATATATAGGGCTATTGGTGGGGATAGGAAAATCAATAATTTAGGAGAAAACGCCCCAACCCCCTCCCACCCTGCAAAAACTTAGTGCCCTACTACCCAATACCTTGTACCCACTCACAAGTAGTAACTGTAGGTGGCTGTTCCGGCCTCTCAATCATTTCCTTGAGACACTGACCCAGACATTGCCGCGAGTGCATAAAATATTATTAATTTCTCATTTTCACATTTAATGCATATTGACGATGGTTATTTATGCATAAATATAAATATAATCCCAACGCACAAGAGCTCACGGCAGCCCTAGCTGATTACTCATGCATTTCTCTGTCAGGCCTCCACTGCAGCTGCTGCTGGCACATTGCTCCTCCTGCAGCCTGTGCGTGCTCAGTCATTTCGCTTGATTTTGAAGGTTGTAAAACTATACTGATATTTTTATGACATCGCGATGCTGTAGGATCATCAAGAGCATCAAATACTTTCCTATCTGAGATGCAATTCTCTGTTCATAGATGCACACCTAGTGCTCAGAGAACTGAGATTCTCAACAAAGGAAACTCACTCTTCACGTTTGTTAAACTGCATCTGCAGGGTAATTGTGGGCCTCTTCTGCCGAATCGTCCACAGGCTGATGGTATTGTCCGACTCAATCGATATCAGGCCGCCCTGCAAATTGACGCCGCAAAAAATTTTGATGTCACGTGATGGCACGGATCGGCCGCGTACGTGCAGAGGCCAGCGGGGATAACGGGGGGTTTTCAGATTGTAGAGCAGATGGGTGGAGCTGGAGAGAGCTTTGCACAGTCATAATCAAGCGAGTATTTGCTATGCGGCGTGCGGCGCAGATGCAAAAACATTTGCCCCGGCCTCGCGGTCATTTGTGCGAGGGCTAAAAGTACAACTCAAACCGCTGGCTATCGCAAATCCGGAACAGGCGCCGGAATCTCAGAAGTCGAGAGAAGGGAGAAAACCGGAGATGAGAAGGTGTTGGAATTCAGATTGAGGCGCACAAAATCTCTTGAAATCTGCTTACAGTTCCCACCTGGTGCTCCACCTATGGAGTTTCTTTGCTCAGACGCCTCCGACAGAGCATTTAGGTGGATCTTGCCATGCATTGTGGATTTGTTTTCCTCAAAGAATGTGGGGAACGCTATGGGAAGAAATCCCAGCTCAGGGATTTGAGAGAGAGCCTGCGTGAGATTAAATCGTCGGGTCGGTAAGATGGAGAGATAAGGTTTAAGCCCGATTTGCCCGAACAGCTCAGCTTAGACGAAGCAAAGTACAAATCCGCCGTTAGTCAAGTCGTGGATTGGTACTAGCGGGAATGCGTGGATTAGGCGAAAATTAAGAAGTCTCAAAGAAAGCGACGAAAAAAGACTTGCCTCGTTGATGATGAAGATAAGCTGCTTTACTGTTTCTTCCTTTTCCAATCGCAGGTGGCAGTCAACGCCTGCTCGTCCAAGGCTGCAGTGCAACAAAGAATTTTTTTCTTGCATTGCTAGTAGATTTAACATGTCATTGTAAGCTTTTGAGAATTAAAATGAATAGGGAATATTTAAAGGAATAATCTGTCCGCTTACATTCTAATCGACCCATGTTTAGTACCGATTGCCAAAAGTTTCTGAATCGGGTCGAATGCGATGCAGCATGGCGCGTTTGGAAACCCGTGACAGACAATCTAAAATAATTTGATTGACTTATGGTCTTCATTTAAGTGCTTTCGATAAAACAGAAGACAGTAGTTAAAAGTTAACAAGCCCAACATTAAAAATGAGCCATTACTGATTGGCTATATTATGCACACACTGAAATAAAAGTTAATAAAAATACCTTTGAAACATTGAAGTGTTCAGATTTGAGATTTTCTTCGAAGTCGAGCGATTCCAAATCTGATTTTGACGTTTGAGAACCACCTATCGCTCGAATTCCATCAAAAACACCTTTGACGTTTCGTAATCCTTTCCTCATTCTGAGCTGTTGGCGTTGGTGTATTTATTGTGGAGAAAGATATGCAGTAGACTATTTTTCATGCTTTTATTAGTGCTCCATTATGATCTCCTGGCTAAGCCTCGAAAAATTTCTCTGAAAATGTAGCTTAAAAATTGGAACCAACGATAAAACCGGTCTATAAAATGTTGTTAACAGAATTCTATTTTAAAGAAATATATTTTTTGTACTTAATAGCTACTAATAAATGAGATAAAATTTTGTTCTAAAAAGGAGTAATATAAGTAAACAGTTAAATTTGTTAAGACTTAGCAAATAAGACCGTGAGTTTGTTGGCTTTTTATTCATAGCACGTGCGATACAGCTTTATTAAGCACGACCAGGCCCAAATTAGTGTAAACAATCAGTTACAGAACACAAGGGTGTCGCTACTCTTGATGCCCTGTAGCTGTGATCCGTTATGGAAATCGAGAATTTCGCTGGAGTGTTCAGAAGTTCAGATTTCAGGGTTGAGTTGAGTGCAAAAATCAGTGTTAATGGCAAAACAACATTGATTCCCAAAATATTATAGGACTTTTGGTTTCTTGGCTTTGCCCCTCCACCATAAAATCCTTGGCGACACTTCTGCTCAGACACGTAGGCCTATATTGTTTTTCTTTGTTTTATTTGAAGGTGATTTTTAACCTTTAATCTAATTCAAAGTCTAAAGCTTTTAAATAAATTAGGGGCCTAAGTGAAAGAAAAGTTGGCCTTTCTAATAATACTGTAAGAATATATAGCTATAGAATCTATAATGATTTATGTTTGCTGTTTTTTACTCATATAAATAGGCCTAGGCCCTAACTTTAATAAGCCTTATAATACTTTAATAGAAGCCTACACTGCATGTATAATTACATGTATTATAATTTATTATTTATAACTTGCAAGTGCAACAATTATACTTAGGGCCTATTAAGTTCCTAAAAGGTTAGTTATTAGGCCTAGCTTTATAGCTTCAAATTTAACTATGCCCTATATATAGCTAGGCTAAAAAATAAAATTTTATTTTTATCTCAATATCTCAGGCCTAATATTTGTATTTTAGATAGAATTATTATTTTTAATTTTAAGATAGAATTTCATTGCCTTTAGGCTTAAGCCTAGCCTAGGCCTAGTTTTAGACAGTTTTAATTTAAGTCAAGGTCTATTATATAAAGTATGAAGCTAGCAATGGACAGTGGTCTAGGAGCAGATCTACCTAGTCTGGTCTTAGAAGGCACTTTTAGAGATGATCCGCAACATTTGCAATAAGTAATCTTCAAACCTCTTGATAGCTATTGGCATTCTTTAGCCAAAAGAACATAAATTGGTCACATAGGTTTAGATTGGGACTATAGGGGCTCTGCCAAATCATAGTAATAGAGTTATTGCAGGAAATCCCAAGAGTCATGCAATATATAGTCAAGCATTGTCTATTTGCAAGCTGATCTTGCTCAGACCTCAGTTGAACTGGGTTGGACTTTGAGTGCAAAGTATGCTATAGGTTTCTAGTTTGCTTAAGGTAGCTCAGTATTTGCTTGGTATCCATTGTCTCTTTCTAAGGCAATACAATGACTAAGAATTGCTTTATGGCTATGAACATGACTATCAGTAGGGACTTCCACTTTGTCATTATATTTGGTTGCAAAACCTTCTTTTGGAGCTTTCTCCTCTCAAGCCAAGTCCTATTGTCAGTTTTGGTTCTATAAGCATCCTAGGATACCTAGGCCCCTATGTCTTGTCTTGAACAGTGTACCAATTATACTTTTCCTCTATCCTTAGCATAACCCATTACAATTGTATGGCAGAATTGACTTGCATCTGTCTCTGCTCATTCCTGAAGTTGTAGAGTACCTACACAGACCACACCTACCTTAGCTGTAGGTCTTCTCAAAGGATGCAAAGTATTGTGCTATGGTCACTAGTCAGATGCTCAGCTAGATCACGAGATGAGATATGGGGATCCTTACAGATCATTTCCTTTACCTTCATTGCTATTTCACTTGTCTTTGAGCTCTTTGGCCAGCTAGGTCTGTCACTATTGCTAAGCACTTCCTACGAGTGCCTGAAGGAAGGACAAAATATGACACTCATATGTCCTATCATTGACATCTTTCATCTAATGCTGTATGGTTCTTAGGGATGAAACAGCACTGTCCCAAGCAGGTTTTAGATCTTGGTTGACTTTGGTAGCTCAATCACTGAGCTTTAGTCAGGTAGCCATATAAAACTAAAAATACATCTCATCAGGCTCCATGTTTCAACTATATTTTCCTAGGCTCGTTGAATGCCTTAAAGACACTCAAAGGTTTTAAGCCTGGCTTTAAGTGAGTTTTTCTTGTGGCAAGCCAGTTTTTTTGTAGCTAGTTTGTCTATGGAAATTTTTGATTTAGGTGAAAAATTATATAATTATAGCTATTTTTAGCAGAGTTATATTATAAATGACAAGACTTTTGTTCCATCCAAAATATATAGGTTTTTAAAAAAATTCATTGGTATTAGCTTTTAAAAAACTGATTAACTCCTAAATTCCTCAAGTTGATTGAAAGTTAACTGATAATTGTTAATAAGCTTGATCCATTAACATTAACTTAGAAAATATAAGAATTTTGCACTTTTTCCAAAACTCACTTTATAATGCATTCTTCTATCTTTTTAGCAAACATATAGAGGTCACCAACCTATTTATTTGGAACTTGAAATCTAATTAGTTAATAATAAAATATAAACAAGGTTGTTTCAGTAGTACTAACAGGCATAGCAGAAACTTACAAAGTTTGGGAAAGAAATGAATAAAGGAAATGCTCATATGCAACCAAAAAGCTTACAATTTTAATTTATTCCTAGAGTTTGTAAGTAAAAAGTTGTTTAACTTACATGTTTATCATCATAAATAAAGTCAATAATTAGGCACTTGGATAAATTAGACTGTTTGTAATGTTGTAACTTCTTGTAGGACTTATATTTTTGTTCTTTTTTGCATCTATGGTGTCATTTGCATTGTCATTAATGTTAACAATGAATTTTTCATTAAGTCAAAAAATTATTAGTGCAAATTCATTAATCCATTAGTGCAAAAAATCTTAATGGCAGTCCATTAATGTTAAATGAACACTTATTAATGCTTATTAATGGACTTGTGTCTAACACCAGTAATGGGTAAAATTAAAACCAATAAGGTACATATAGTCTGTTTATACAACATAAGAGAACTTAAGCAAAGAAAACTTAAGCATAGCAATTAATTATCTAGCTAATATTATATAACTTTTTTGTTTTAATAGCTTGATGAGACTCCAAAATCAATAATATAGATTTTACTTTGAACAAAATATACTAGGTTATTATTTTCTTATACAGCTTGTGATTAAACAGTATTAATTACAAATTATACAAAATATGCTATTAAAAATGTGCTCAGAAATGCAAAAAGATTTCCCTGTTTTTCTCTATTTCAGTATTTGGTTAAAATATTGCAGCTCGCAAGTGCATTAAAAGCAGCAATTTCGAGAGCAAGCAATGAGTGCCACCCAGCCCAGCGGAGGCGGCCGCCACCCGCCCTGGGTTCACGTGCTCTCCTGCCCAGCCTGCTCTTTCGCCACCCTGGTTGTTGACAAACTCAACCGGCACATTTCCAACTGTCACGGCGGCCAGCAGCTCAGTTACACTCTGTTTGTGTGCCCTCTGTGCGACGCTTGCAGCACCGACTGCGCCCTGATCGACGAGCACCTCAGCATCTACCATAGCGGCGACTGCGCCACGACTGCGACCTCCGCCGCTGCACAGTGGAAGCTCACAGCTGCTCCGCTTGCAGACTCGTATTCAAATCCTTGGCCGCTCTCAGGGGTCACGCCTGTTCGCGGAAGCAAAATCTGCAACAACAGCCGCCGAACTGTATTGTCGATTTGGAGGTTAGAATGGACCAGTTAGATAAGGCAGCTCACGCCGAGTTTGAGGATGCCGCTGACCCGCTGATGTCGCGCTTGCTGAACTTGTGGGCATCGACTGGCGCTGATCAGCAGCCTTGTGAGCAGCAGGAGGGGCCATCCGGAGCCCGCCTCACAGCTACCCCGGCGGCAGGTCCTGAGCCAGCCGAGGAGGCTCAGGCTGGAGAAGCCGGGCCAGCAGCGCTGTCTAGCGAGGACGCCGCCGCTGGCAACGCCACCCGGCGCTGCCCGGCCACGCTGCAGTGCGGAACCTGCCCTGGGCGGTTCACCAAACTGCACAGCCTGTTCTACCACCAGCTCCACTTCCACTCCGCCTGTCGCTGTCCAGTGTGCGAGTGCGTCTTCTTCGACACCCAGGCCGCCGAGAAGCACGTGGCTGAGGAGCATCCCGGCTGTGAAATCTACCGCTGCCCCCGTTGCGTTCGTCGATTCAGCATGTTGGAAGGCCTTCGTCAGCATTGGAATGATGAGCACAGGTGCGCTTTGAGTTGCACTACTTTTTAAGACACGTACATTCTCTGTGCAAATAATCTCCGCACTAATATTTCAAATCCTCATCCGACAGTCGCAGCGCATTCAAGTGCCCGTTCTGCAGCCGGCTGTTCCTGCAGGAGCGCTTCCTCACCCGGCACGTGCGCCTCATGCACCCCTGCCAGCTTGCCAGGCAGCCAAAGCGCTGTCCCCAGTGCCCGCAGGTGCTGGACACCGCCGAGGCCCTCAGGCGTCACCTGACCGTGGCGCACAACTCCGACCCGATGTCCGGCCGGCTGCGCTGCGGAGTCTGCGGCCGCTACTATAAGAACGAGCGGAGCCTCCGCCAGCACCAGGACAGCCACCGGCCTCTGCCAGCCCTTCGCGTGCAGCCTCTGCCCGTACGCCTGCAATACTCGCTACCTGCTGCGCTGCCACATACGGGACAAGCACACCGACTTCACCTACGACTGCCGCCTGTGCGGCTCCCGTTTCATGTCGCGCTACCTGCTGCGCCGGCACATGGACCGGGAGCACCAGCTGGCCGATGCGGCGCCGCGGTCAAGGCAGCCGCCTCACTGCGGAAGAAACGATCGTGATAATAGACCGATGCAATTATTCTGTGGGGGATTCAGTGTGGGGGGGAGGGGCAGAGGAGCTCTGAAGCTTGGCTAAAAATTGGCTTGGATCTTGTCGTGCCAGAACCAGAACGTCAGGGCCGCTGTACTCGTACATATCTGTATGTCTCTAATGGGGATTTTTGTCTTTTAGAAGGTACCAGCAATCAGTGCCCCCCCCCTGTTGAGGAGGCAACAAAGAGTGGAATAAAAATTTTGAATAAACTGCATGTA
>NIVC01001374.1:0-155000 GCA_002269645.1 Macrostomum lignano
GACAACAGCAACGGATTCAACGCCTGCAACTATAAAAACAACGCCAACTAGTCAAAAGTGTGCTCAACTGACAGTAGTAACTACTAATACCAGTACAAATGAAGATAGCGGCACTGCTGATGAAAAGTTTTCTCAGGAATTGTAAAGCGACGCGCTGAACATACGAAGTACGACGCGCCATGCGGAAGCAAACAGCAGAAGAGCGAAAGTCATATCAGGAATTTGGTCAATTCTGGTATTGTCAAGGTAAAGCGCAAGGAGCACGAAGATTTGATCGAAAAGGATGCTTTGCCACCTAGTCCTAGTGACTTCCGTTTTGAAGTGGAGCCTGATCAGCTTGAGCGAGTAGTCTATCAAAAAGAGCAATCCTCAACTGCATCATCAACCCCTTCTGCTCCTTCGCCAAAAGAGGCATCTGTAGTTGCACCATTATTCGCCAAATGGAAAAAGAAGCTGTTTTTGAGTTTCAGCCTGCCAAAGTAGCTCAAATCAAAAAGGTCGACCGACCAAAAAGGTCTCAGATCCGACAACTGTAAAGACCCAGCTTCTGATTCTTCAAGGCTAAAAGTACATCTGAACAAGTTACGCCTGTGCAACCGAACAAGGAGAACGATATCCCGCCCAGGACAATCGATCGCCTGTACTGCCTATTGAAAAGCCATCTACAGAAACTGCTGTCGATGCAGATGAACCGCAACCATTTAGTCCTCGCTTGGTTAAAAATGAGGCAATGTTGCATTATGACAGGTCGCAGAAAATCGTTCTTACTTTATTTCGGACTCTGAATTAGGTAGGCGCACAGAAGAAGAAAGGCTTCTAAAAACCCAAACAAGCGAAGAACAAGGCAAGTGGTTGTATCCCGATGCTGTTGGTAAATCTGAGACTTTGCGTATGATCGAGCACAAGAGAATTTGTTGCCATCAACTGCCTCAGGCGAAAAGAGCAAGTAGAGCGACTTAAAGGAAATGACCTGCATGAGGACGCAGAGTTAAAAATTTCAACTCTGTCGGAGCGATACGAGTCAAAGCGATTACCAGCCGCGGTAACTGGTAGTATTGTTAGTGCCACTTCAGAGGATTCATCCCAATCCAGTGCGAGTCCGATGGTAGCGGAGACTACGATACTACGATACTGTTATGAGAAGCAGTATGAATTGCAAGAAGTTTTGAAAAAAGTAAAGTCAAAGCCACCAAAGGAACAGAAAACACCACAGAAACCGCCACCGCACGAAGTACTGCCGACCAGTCTTGCTAGCTTAAAAGAAGCGGAGGATGAAAGGGAAAGCGAAGAAAATAGTAGCAGCGAAGGAAGCCCTAGCGTTGTAGTGGACGAAGGTTCGCTAAGTGATCAGCAACTCTTTTTTTCGACTGGTCATATCGATCAGCAGCCACTATCAGCATTTTGATTGCCGATGAGAATTCCATATCTTCTTTGCTTGTCCAAGAAGGCACCTCAGAGTCTGCTTCTTCAGAATCTGATGATGATGATGAAGATGAGGATTACAGTGAGACAGTTCGAGCTGCTGCTGAGTGGTACCAATCTCATCCCGTAGAAGATATGTATCTACCAAGGCGTCATATTTGGCAACTATCGACGAAGAGACAGTATCCCAGGCTTCCACATCAATTAATTCACAATCGACTGACGTTGAGGTTACTGTTCCAAGTCGTCAATCAGATCTCTCGAACCAAGATACAATCCTAGTCCGACCTCCATCGCCTAAGAAATCTATCTCCGAAGCACCTATTGTTGCAGAAGAAGACGATCTGAGTGGCAGTGGAGCTTCTGATAACGATAAGACTATTAAGCCAAAATCCAGATTTTCCCATGAAGCCAAAGAGGATATTGCTGTTCCGAAGATCACTTCATCCAGTCAATACAGATCTGCCGTTAAACTCCCAGCTGTTACTCAAGTGGAAAAGGTTGCTCAGACCGATTCCCAGTTAATTCGTGGTCAGGACACTCACGCCAAAACAGTCCAGCTGCTTTCAACTGACAACTTTGTTACTGTTAGTGAAGACTCTACGACTGAACAAGAATCTAATCTTAAAAGTAAAGTGTTAACACAAAGCAAGTCTAAAGCCTCTTCAGCTGATCCAGCAGAACCACCGACTGTTGCAAGTGCGGATAGTGATAACAAGAAAAAGGGCAAAAAGAAAAAGGATCACCGTAAGCCAAAAGAGCGTCATCGTTCAAAGTCTTCAATACTTGAAACTTCAACCGAGCGATCAAATGTTGAATTTGAAGAAGAATCTTTCGAAAAGACGTCCATACAATCGCAGCAGCACAAAGCAAAGATAAGAGCAACAGAGAGATGGTCAAAAAAGTAGGTCCTCAACTTTGCCATCGCGGCGGTTGAGAAGACCGAGGGCATGCCATCGCCGGTGAGAAGACTGAAGGCAAGTCGGATTTACCTCTGTCGAAGCCACCTTTGAGTTCAAAAGTTTCCGAGGTTACACCCAAATCAGCCGAACCTGCTCAGTCTGACAACAAGAGCAAAAGTACCAGCAAGAAAGAGCAAAGTCGAATTTACGACACTGAGAGTGTACCGTCTCCTAAACAACCGGTGGAGCAGAGTGAATTCAGTGAGTTACTGTCTTCGCAGCTGAGTGAAGACAGTAAAAAACGCAAAAGTAAACATTTCGAAAAGGATCCGCGACCAGAGGCTGCTATGCCATCTGATGCAGAATCTGAAGCAAGCAAACAGAGTGAGCCGCGCCCACAAACAAGGCTCCTACGATCATCGTTTCGATCTTCTTCTGGAAGAAAATCAAAAACAGCTGCTGCAGATGAAACAAAAAAGCGACCCAAGAGCAGTCCAGAAGATGCAAATGTTGATCAGCTAGTTAAAACTGCTAGCAACGCCAACAGAGCTAGTTTAAAAATCTCTAAACCTAGAGCGCCCACCGACTCTAACGGTGACTCAGTTGGCGCTGAAGCAGAACCAGTTTCTGAAAGTCATGCCAAAACGGACCATCGCAGTCAGAAGATGAAAAAAGGCCGCAAACTTTTTGGGGTCAATCGACAAGCGGATGAGGTCCCAGTTGAACCTGAACCCGTGCATATCGAAGACAATATTGAACGCCTAGATATATATGCTAAAAGTTCGCATAGTACTGAATATAAAACAGCTCGGCCCATTTCTTCGCGTCCCGAAGGCAAAGACATTGTATCGCAGCCGCAGCTCTGGCGCTCAACTGACAACCATCAGCAAAATCAACAGGAGAAAATAGCGGTACCAGAGCTGGTAGCTTATGCAGCCCCATCTTATTCGTCAAAGCGAGCCGTTTCTCCAGTCTCAGTTCAGCAGCAGCAATCACAAATGCAAGACCTGCCGTGCGTTGATGTCGCATCTATGCAGACACGGCCTCATCATCTATCTGGCTCATCCGTGTCACCTTCGCGAACTTCAACGCCGCCTCAACAGTTTATGCAACAACGAAACCAGTTGAAGAAGAGAAGCAGTCAACAGATACAGAGAAGCCGAAAAAGACTAAACGTTCTAAGAAAGAGAAACCAAAGGTTCTTCACTTTAGTAATAGGCGCATATCGCCAGAGCCAACGAAAGCTGAAGATGAAGAAATACAAGCCGATTCTGATAATGAGGAGGGCCAGTTGGAAGACGCACCAGCTGATACTCGCATTAATCGATGGTTGAAAACACCAACAAACATCTAGTTGGTGATGCTGGGCGGCCTACAATTACCGGTTTAACCGTTGGACAAACAACCGGCAAGGATGCGCCAGTTGCGGCACCGCGTAAAACGCCTCGAAAACCGGAGTATCAACGACAGGAAACTGGCGCTTTACGGTTTCCTCGGATGCTAACCCCACTGTGGTTGTGAACGAGCCAACTAATGGTGAGGGCTTATCTCATTCTTGGCGTGCTGTCTGGACATTAGTAATCAAATTTTTGCACTTTGTTACGCACTGTTGGAATTTAGTCCTGTGTTTAGATATTGATAGCACTTCGTCGCTTAATGCTTGTTTTGTAATACCTGCAATTACAACTTGTGTTGGCTGTAGCGGTAATATGTATTCTACCTGGCGCCTTTAGTGAGCCGTCATATCTTAGTCCGTCTGTCCCCCCCCCATGTGGGAGGTTCGACCAGCCCATTTATACACGGACATTCAATGCGCTAGTGTGTGGAATGCTCATCAAACAGTTAGATTGAGCATTAAATTTAAATTTATTAGCATAATCTTAAACCAGCAATGCTACGATTAGTTGCCGCCTTCAGAGAGGGTAAGTAACTTTTCCTATCATCCTGATTTATACCCAGGAGGTGAAAATTGAAGTTGATATACGTTATGACACAATACTTGATAATAATTGATTACACCTGCCCTAATGGGCAGATGTGCAACCGACAGCTCAGCCGCAGCTATTGTGCGGCGCATCTGAAGGCTGCGTACGGCTGTTCAGTCCAAGGACTGGGGGGTCGCCACACACACCCTCAATTACATCAGCTAATGCTGGCACCCATTTTACAGCTGGGTGAACTGAAGCAATGCAGAGTGAAGTGTCTTGCTCAAGGACACAAATTGTGTCCGAGTGGGTTGAGAGAATCGAACCCCGACCTCTGCGTCGTGAGTCCGACGCTCTAAGTCTAACCACTAGGCTACAAGCCTATGACACACGCTATGACGCAAAACAGCCAGTATAGAACTATAACTATATACCAAAATCTATATGCAGAAAATGACCAAAAAATTTCTATTTTTTTAGATCGCCTCAGCGGCGGCTCATTCGATCAGGAATCGCTTGTGGTCGCCTCGGATCTCAGCGAGATCGACGATCAGGCGCCCGTGTCGGCGGCTGCTCAGAACAACTCGATCGGTCCGGCTTCTAAAGCGCAGCTGGACGACAGCTCTGACTCGGATGATGAGTCAGACGAGTCAGCTGATGAGGCTGAGGAGCAGGATGACGATCTGCCAATCATGCGGCCGCTCAGCTGGGAGCCAATCAGCATCGCGCATCCTGCCACAGGTCTCGGCGCTTCGGCTAGCATGCCGCAACCGGGACAGCAGCAGCCGCCAGAGCCAGCGCAGAAGTCGCAGACCCAGCCGCCTCAGAAGAAGCCATCAGCAATTGCAGCAGGCAACCCCAGTGCTGCTACTAATAGCGGCGACTCTCTTAAACAAGGCGCTATCGACTTCCTGCTCAACTGTCTGTCTAATCGGCCAATCCAAACGCCAGTAGACTCAGATTCGTCGGACGTGGCTCCGACTCGGCAACTATTGAATCCGTATCTTCGCCAGGCGCTCTCCAGGCCCGGATGCCGCAGCCGCCTCTAGTGGCCGATCCGTTGCCATTAGACGCTGACGAGCGTAGGCGATTTCAAAGGAAGCGCGATTCGATTAAGGCTAATAATAGTCGTAGGCGAAGCAACCGGCTGGGCTCAGCTGGTAAAGCAGGCACCGTCGGTGTCAGCGGTGGAGGCGGCGGCGATGCCAGTCGGTCGGCCTCCTATTATCGAAGCTCGTCAGCGCTCTCCGGTCGCGAATTGTCGTTCACGGCTCTATCGCCTGCGGTGATGCGTAGGCAGAGTAGAAGAAGGTCGAGATCTAGGTAACTATTGCTTCGGTATTTTTCAATTGGTTTGAAAAGTGTTGAATTGAATTTTTGAAGAAATCTCGGGGTCTGTAACAGAGTCCCTCGTGGGATTCATCTGATGACGACTTCATAATCCACAGAGTCACAGAAAGTAGCAGTACAGTTTGTAGTGTTGTTCGATTGGTAGATCCAAAAAAGAGTACATTCCCCACTGGTAGTATATTCCCACTGAAGTAGTATATTCCCACAGAATTAGTATATTCCCCACAGAAGTAGTATATTCCCCACAGAAGTAGTATATTCCCCACAGAAGTAGTATATTCCCCACAGAAGTAGCATATTCCCCACAGAAGTAGTATATTCCCCACAGAAGTAGTATATTCCCCACAGAAGTAGTATATTCCCCACAGAAGTAGTATATTCCCCACAGAAGTAGTATATTCCCCACAGAAGTAGTATATTCCCCACTGAAGTAGTATATTCCCCACAGAAGTAGTATATTCCCCACAGAAGTAGTATATTCCCCACAGAAGTAGTATATTCCCCACAGAAGTAGTATATTCCCCACAGAAGTAGTATATTCCCCACAGAAGTAGTATATTCCCCACAGAAGTAGTATATTCCCCACAGAAGTAGTATATTCCCCACAGAAGTAGTATATTCCCCACAGAAGTAGTATATTCACAGAAGTAGCCGCGCGCCTGACTCCAGCAGTACCAGTTTGAACGAGGCTCTCGAACGGACTCCCCACTCGCCATCCAGATCTCCCGAAACAGCTGGCGGTCGTTCAAAAAGTTTTACTGGAATCGGCGGCGCCGCTTCGGCCGACGTGCTGAGTGGGCGCGGCGGCGCCAAATCCGACGGCGAAGAGGCCGGCGAATACGAAGATCCAGAAGAGTATTTGGACAACTTCGACGAAGATCAACTGCGCTCGGCGACGTTCGACACCCGGCGACGCGAATGGACCTGGTTCGCTAGCAACGCCGATTTTGTTGGCGCCGGCAACGACAAAACTGGCGCCGTCGGAGTCGATCCGCGGCTGCGCTCCCGCTCGATGCCCATACCGACATCGGCCGATTATAACGAGCTGGCCGTGCAAGTCGATCAAGCGACGCGTCGAGGTCGGAAGCGTCGTAGGCGACGGTTGCCACCGGCTGGATCGAATTTCATCTACGAGACCAGCGTGTAGGTTGAGCACTTCCTAAAAACAGCCTCGAAGATTGATTTATTTCTGATTGAATTAATTCTGTGTTATAATGTAGCTTGTGGGCTACTGATTTATGGATTGCAATGCTGTATATTTGCTTCATGAGTATGCTGGCAGCCTTTGTCCTTTTATGTAACTGAGTCCTTGACTTTTCTGTGCTTATCCAGTTTGACAAGTTTTTTATCGTTAGTAATTCCAATTTTCCAACTCTGTGTCAATCACTTTTTAATCAGCACTTTTTTTAGTATTGCGAAAACGTTCTGATGGTAAGTTTCTTTTGTTTTTTAGCCTAAATCTGTATTGAAGAACTTCCATGCAAGCTCAGGCCTCTGTCGCCAGCTAGTTAGGTTTCTGATTTTAGAATTTTCAGGCTCGGCCAGCCTTCCAGATCCTCAGTTTCTGGGCCAGCCTCCCAGATCCTCAGTTGCTGGGCCAGCCTCCCAGATCCTTAGTTGCTGGGCCAGCCTCCCAGATCCTCAGTTGCTGGGCCAGCCTCTCAGATCCTCAGTTGCTGGGCCAGCCTCCCAGATCCTCAGTTGCTGGGCCAGCCTCCCAGATCCTCAGTTGCTGGGCCAGCCTCCCAGATCCTCAGTTGCTGGGCCAGCCTCTCAGATCCTCAGTTGCTGGGCCAGCCTCTCAGATCCTCAGTCGCTGGGCCAGCCTCCCAGATCCTCAGTTGCTGGGCCAGCCAGCCTCCCAGATCCTTGGTTGCTGGACCAGCCTCTCAGATCATCAGTTTCTTGGCCAGCCTCCCAGATCCTCAGTTGCGGGGCCAGCCGTCACCCCCTGGACAATAAAACTTAGCAGTCTAGCTGCGGCAACTTGGCACTGACTGTATTATTACCTTCTGTGATTTATTTCGTTTTTTCGTAAATTTTTGTTAACACATTCCCACCAGAAACTGTAAGTAGTCTGTGATGATTTTATCGCTATTTAACGTTCATTCCAATAACTACTCTGTAGGCACTGCTGCCATTTAACCGAATGTATATAGAGCAACTTTTTTTGTCACATGGTCGCCGGATTGTCTGTTTTATTAATTTCGTTTTTGATTTGTTTCACGTCGTGTGCGCGTTCCGTTTTTTTTAAAGTAGAGCGAGTACTTTCTCTCCCGAGATATCAGGGCTTGCTCTCCGTATCGGACACACCGCTTTCATTCACCAGCTGTGCTGGCTTCGATTCTAAATGATTTGTTTTGCAAAATTATTTCGCTTCTCGTATGTAAATTCTTGTTAAAATCGCTTCTATATATTCAATTATATGGCTCAATTTTTACTTATTATACTACGTATAGATTGGTTATCGTATTGTGTATTGATTTTCCTACTTGCAAAATTAAGGTGTTTACGTGCTTTATTACTACTGACCAACGCTATCGCCTTACATTCCAGTACCCTGTTGTTCAACTTTACAATTTAAGTAAGCATCAACAAAATCATTCCCTCCTCCTTGGACGCCTTGCTTCGGCTTTTGCTTCATTTACTCAACAATGGTGATCTTTTCTATGCCTCCTTACTACTGTTAGTAAGTAGCTGCTCATTTTAAAATAAGCGTAAATTCTATCAGCGGCGCATCTGAGAGTACGAGTACACGGATTTTATGCTTCATCAAATATATGAAACTGATTGATTCAAATTGAGTAATTTTCTGCTCATTTTTATTCATATTTTTGTCTCATTTTTCATCCAGTTTACTGAACTACCGCAAAAGTCGCCCTTCACTCCCTTCAAGAGTCGCCCTTCACCCCTTAGAGAGTCACCCTTCACCCCCTCAACAGTCGCCCTTCACCCCTTCAAGAGTCGCCCTTCACCCCTTCAAGAGTCACCCTTGACCCCCTTTAACAGTCACCCTTCACCCCTTCAAGAGTCACCCTTCACCCCTTCAAGAGTCACCCTTCACCCCTTCAAGAGTCACCCTTCACCCCTTCAACAGTCACCCTCACCCCTTCAAGAGTCACCCTTCACCCCTTCAAGAGTCGCCCTCCACCCCTTTCAAGAGTCGCCCTTCACCCCTTAAAGAGTCGCCCTTCACCCCCTTCAAGAGTCGCCCTTCACCCCTTAAAGAGTCGCCCTTCACCCCCTTCAAGAGTCGTCCTTCACCCCTTAAAGAGTCGGTCTTCACCCCTTCAAGAGTCGCCCTTCACCCCTTAAAGAGTCACCCTTCACCCCTTAGAGAGTCGCCCTTCACCCCTTCAAGAGTCGCCCTTCACCCCTTAAAGAATCGCCCTCCACCCCTTAAAGAGTCGCCCTCCACCCCTTCAAGAGTCGCCCTTCACCCCTTCAAGACTCGCCATTCACCCCCTTCAAGATTCGGCCTCCACCCCCTTCAAGAGTCGCCCTTCACCCCTTCAAGAGTCGCCCTTCACCCCTTCAAGACTCGCCATTCACCCCCTTCAAGATTCGGCCTCCACCCCCTTCAAGAGTCGCCCTTCACCCCTTCAAGACTCGCCATTCACCCCTTCAAGAGTCGCCCTTCACCCCTTCAAGACTCGCCATCCACCCCCTTCAAGAGTCGCCCTTCACCCCTTCAAGACTCGCCATTCACCCCCTTCAAGAGTCGTCCTTCACCCCTTAAAGAGTCGGTCTTCACCCCTTCAAGAGTCGCCCTTCACCCCTTAAAGAGTCACCCTTCACCCCTTAGAGAGTCGCCCTTCACCCCTTCAAGAGTCGCCCTTCACCCCTTCAAGAATCGCCCTCCACCCCTTAAAGAGTCGCCCTCCACCCCTTCAAGAGTCGCCCTTCACCCCTTCAAGACTCGCCATTCACCCCCTTCAAGATTCGGCCTCCACCCCCTTCAAGAGTCGCCCTTCACCCCTTCAAGAGTCGCCCTTCACCCCTTCAAGACTCGCCATTCACCCCCTTCAAGATTCGGCCTCCACCCCCTTCAAGAGTCGCCCTTCACCCCTTCAAGACTCGCCATTCACCCCCTTCAAGATTCGGCCTCCACCCCCTTCAAGAGTCGCCCTTCACCCCTTCAAGAGTCGCCCTTCACCCCTTCAAGACTCGCCATTCACCCCCTTCAAGATTCGGCCTCCACCCCCTTCAAGAGTCGCCCTTCACCCCTTCAAGACTCGCCATTCACCCCCTTCAAGAGTCGCCCTTCACCCCTTCAAGACTCGCCATCCACCCCCTTCAAGAGTCGCCCTTCACCCCTTCAAGACTCGCCATTCACCCCTTCAAGAGTCGCCCTTCACCCCTTCAAGACTCGCCATTCACCCCCTTCAAGAGTCGCCCTTCACCCCTTCAAGACTCGCCATTCACCCCCTTCAAGAGTCGGCCTCCACCCCCTTCAAGAGTCGCCCTTCACCCCTGACTGGCTCCAGCAGCAATATTTTAATGTTGGCTACTTTATTAATAATTTACCTTGAAGTTCGCTTTAATTAGCTTGTTTCTTACTTTCCCCTTCAGCCAACAGAGTTTCTTGTTCGAGCATCATTCGAGCATAGTAACTAACTGTTTTAACTATTGCTGCACGATAGCCGAAATCTCGAATGGCTAGCAAGACTGCCAAGTCTGTCGCCAAGTACGTTGGCTCCTACGCTCGCGCCATGGTGCAGCGCCACGAGGAGCTGATGCAGCGCCGACTGCAGGACGAAAGTGTCAAGATCAGAGCTGACAAGCTCATGATGACTTCCGCCCAACATAGGAAGGTATGCCAATTTGCTGTTTGCTGAATATCTATCTACTCGTAGGTATTTTCTCTATCGATAGTCGCAACTGTCACTCTCTCAATATTCGCAATTTTCACTCTCGCAATATTCGCAATTGTCACTCTCTCAATATTCGCAATTGTCACTCTCTCAATATTCGCAATTTTCACTCTCTCAATATTCGCAATTGTCACTCTCTCAATATTCGCAATTTTCACTCTCTCAATATTCGCAATTGTCACTCTCTCAATATTCGCAATTGTCACTCTCTCAATATTCGCAATTTTCACTCTCTCAATATTCGCAATTGTCACTCTCTCAATATTCGCAATTGTCACTCAATATTCGCAATTTCACTCTCTCAATATTCGCAATTGTCACTCAATATTCGCAATTTCACTCTCAATATTCGCAATTGTCACTCAATATTCGCACTTTCACTCAATATTCGCAATTTTCACTCAATATTCGCAATTTCACTCTCAATATTCGCAATTTTCACTCGCTCAATATTCGCAATTTCACTCTCAGTATTCGCAATTTTCACTCGCTCAATATTCGCAATTTTCACTCTCTCAATATTCGCAATTGTCACTCAATATTCGCAATTTCACTCTCAATATTCGCAATTTTCACTCGCTCAATATTTGCAATTTTCACTCTCAATATTCGCAATTTCACTCTCAATATTCGCAATTGTCACTCAATATTCGCAATTTCACTCTCAATATTCGCAATTTTCACTCGCTCAATATTTGCAATTTTCACTCTCAATATTCGCAATTTTCACTCTCAATATTCGCAATTGTCACTGTCTCAATAGTCACAACTGGCTCTCTCTCAATAGTTCAACTGTCACTCTCTCAGTAGTCTCAACTGTCACTCTCTCAGTAGTCTCAACTGTCACTCTCTCAGTAGTCTCAACTGTCACTCTCTCAGTAGTCTCAACTGTCACTCTCTCAGTAGTCTCAACTGTCACTCTCTCAATAGTTCAACTGTCACTCTCTCAATAGTCACAACTGTCACTCTCTCAATAGTCTCAACTGTCACTCTCTCAGTAGTCTCAACTGTCACTCTCTCAGTAGTCTCAACTGTCACTCTCTCAGTAGTCTCAACTGTCACTCTCTCAGTAGTCTCAACTGTCACTCTCTCAATAGTCTCAACTGTCACTCTCTCAATAGTCTCAACTGTCACTCTCTCAATAGTCTCAACTGTCACTCTCTCAATAGTCTCAACTGTCACTCTCTCAATAGTCACAACTGTCACTCTCTCAATAGTCTCAACTGTCACTCTCTCAGTAGTCTTAACTGTCACTCTCTCAATAGCCTCAACTGTCACTCTCTCAATAGTCACAACTGTCACTCTCTCAGTATTCACAACTGTCACTCTCTCAATAGTCACAACTGTCACTCTCAGTGGTAGACTCACTCTTACAATAGTCGAATTTTACTCTCAATAGTCACCTGCCCACTCTTCCCAACAAAGGTGGGCCTAGTGGACGATGACCAGCTGTACGACACGTATCGCGATCACGTGCACGAAGCGATCCAACGTTTGCCACGCGAAGAACAGGAGGGCCGCGTGTTCCGCCATGTGCAGGCCGCTTACCTGAGCGCTAGACACGAGATTCTGCCAAAGGAAGAGCAAATCACAGAGGCCAACAATCGGCCGTACGCCATTCTCTACGTTAACGATGCCCTTGACGAGATGCACGCTAAGCTGTACTGGGAGCACCAGTGATTTTATTCTGGAAAAATAATGATAAGACTCATATAAACACGAGCTAGTAATTGGTGGACAATTTAGAATAGTTTATAATATGCGCATATGCTGTTACAGTTCGGCTATAGCTCTTGTTATTTGATTGAACCCCTAGCCCTCTCGCAACCCACAGATTTTATTGTAGTAGTTTCCCTATTAGCAATGCTGCAATCTTTGCAATCTTGAAAACTGCAGACTTAGCAACAAACTCTTAACACCTAGTTAGTATTTTTTATTTCAAATGAACTACTTGCAATAGCGAATTCAACTGTCGGTTAGAAAAAAAGCTACACACGACAAACAAAAATAATAACGCGCTCTGGCCCAGTTGCAACATAAATTTTGCGATTTCGTTTTCTCAGTTAGGTAAAAATAGTTTTATCCGATACGTGGATGAATTTTAGTAATTTCTTTTTCGTTTTTAGACAGCAGTAATATGTGAAAAAATCTAAACAATCTTTAAGAGCCGTAGTTTTTAATCAATTGTTTTTAGCGGCAATTCATTTGCTACCTCTTAAGCCTAGTGGCTTAAAGCGTCTGAGGTCGGAGGTTCGATTCCCTCGACCCACTCGGAATAATTTGTGTCCTTAACAAGACATTTAAACTGTGCATTGCTTCAGTTCACCCAGCTGTAAAATGGGTGCCAACATTATCTGGGGTAATTGATGGTGTGTGTGGGACCCCCCCCCAGTCCTTGGACTGAACAGCCGTACGCAGCCTTCAAAATAGCTGCGGCTGAGCTGTCGGTTGCACATCTAGTCCAATGGGGGCAGGTGTAATAAAAATTGCTACGTTTTTGTAGCTACATGTACGTCCTTCTTGTAATGTAATTGGAGTGAAATATTAGACAGCAAGATTTCAGTATTCTGTTCGGTTATGATAAGATATTCTATGGGTTTGAGGTCGGTATGTGAAATACCGACTGAAAACCCCATAGAATATCGTATTTAAACTACTTTAAATTTGCGGGATGTATTCAGATAAATCCCGCAGCCATACTTGTATGTCTATGGTTGAAGTTGGGGATGGGGGTGTGGGGGCGAAGCCCCCACATTCTTACCATAGACAAAATTTCATAAAGAAATTTCTCGAATCACGAAGGAAGAGAAGAGAGAAGCTCGCTTATTTAGGTACATACAATAATCCTTGCAATATGTCCGGGAAAGTGATCGATTAAATCCCGCGAAATAAAATCTATGTCAATAACCTCCCTGAAAGTGAGCTTTAAAGTGGTTTAAATACCATTATTACATGTATATGCATACGTATACGAGTTTTTTATTTATTGAAGCCGGCCATAGATAATTGCAGCGGGCGGGTTGCTGTGCGCTTCACCCGTTTCAACACGCCTAGGCTAACTAATAAATATTCTTTTGATATCTGGCAATGCGCAGATATTAAGCATAACAATTTTATTCGCCTATGGTATAGTCAAATGAGTTCCAAATCTGAAACGGCTTCATGCGACATCTTGCGTTAATTCTCTGTCTACTGGGCTGTTTCGCCCTGCGCTCAACTGCCAATCGCTCTCCTGCCGCCAGTTCGACGTGTCGCACGCCAGAGAATGCGCCAGCCTAACCAACCGGCTGCTCAGCTGGATGAATCGGGACGCAAATCCTTGCGCTGACTTCTACGAATACGCCTGCGGAGGCTTTGACCGCGCCACCGTCAACTATACCGCTTTGTTTGATCACACCGATTGGCCATCTGGCAGGCAGTTGGACGCCAAAGTTATGTACTCTGACGTACTGAATCGACAGGTGCACGACGTTCTTAATCGCGACGATCTGTTTAATGACACAAACGTTAGCAACAATGAAGTTTATAGCTTTGCTAGGGCGTTCTTCAATAGCTGCTCCGAGTGGATGATTTCTGGTTCTGAAAGCAATGGAAGCAAAATTTCAACCGACTTCCTACTCGGCATTCTCCATCCACTGCTGGCTGAAGTTCGAGCTGGACAGAAATTCCAGGCGGAAGCGTTCTTGGCTGCGCTAGTCAGAAGCGGTAGTAGCGACGCGTTGAAAGTGTCTATTCCTGACGAAATGCTGCGCGGAAGCGCGGTAGTTTCGAATCACTATCTGTCGGACACATGGGTTTCTGGTTATGAACATCTTGTGACTGAATTGAGCTTAAATTCGAATGCCTTGGACATTAAAGAAAGTCTTGCGAAGGAGGATTTTTCAGGAACAATTCAGAAAGTTTATCTAACGGCTACCTATTTCAACCGAAGTAGCCTAGACGATGGCCTAGAAGTATTCGACGCCCTAAACAGCTCATTAAAAAAACGAATCATGGATTCCGCAATGCGTCGGGGCCCTGAATGTGTCGGACTTGACCAAGATGAGCGAGAATATGTCGCTATACCAACTGGATCAGCTCAGCAGGTGCTCGACTAATGCGAAACACTTTATTTGGACTGAATTTTTCCAGCGAGTCGTTGGACCGAATAACACTTTCGTTTTGTCGAACAACTTCAAAGTTGTCAATCTTTTGTCGGTAATTAACTTTGCCAACTACTTCAAACAGTACGAGCCAACAAATGAGAATGAATTTCTTCGAAGCAAGCAGTCGTCATTTCTGCTGCTAACATGGCTGGCTGCATTTGAAAAGTTCTTCCCGAATGACGATTACAAAAAATTATACTGCACAGCTGCGTAGAAACGAGGGCCAACTGAGATGCTTGAAATTTACAAAGTGGCGACTGCAGGACATAGTTGCTGAAATGCTGGACAAGCGGTTTGCCAAAGTTTCACCGAATAATACGCTGATTGCCAATCAAATCCTGGAAATAGAACTCGTCATCGGGGCAAAGTTGATTAAGACAGGTAATTTTTCCAATCAGTCCCACCGTTTCCTAGCCAAACACAGATGGGACGCCCTCGTTCACAGCATCGGTTTTGATTACCTGACAGAGTCGAGGCTTAATTTCTTTTATAAGCCGAGTAATTTAAACAACTTTAGTGACTTAAATTCATCTGCCAGTGTCTTTGGTAGTCTGCTATCGACATCTCTTCGAGCGAATTGGCGCAACGGTTTTCTAGCATTACTTACTAAAGAGCGAAACGTGCGCGCATTTGACCTTGTGAATCCTTTGTCTGACAAAGCAGTGAAGTTTGTCAGTACCTTTTTATATCATCAGACAGTCCTACCGCTTGGAATGTTGTCTCCTCCAGCACTTCACCACTCCTACCCGACTTATATGAACTTGGCTGGCTTTGGGTTGGCTTTGGCTAAGTCATTCGGTGGTATTGCCTTCGACGAAGAGGTCGTAAGAAATTTGCTATATTCGAAACACATGTCCACACAGTTGTCCGTCTGCTTGACGGATCAGTACATGAAAATGCACAGCAACAATGCCTGGTGGAATTTCACTGATAGTCAGCGTACTCTGCTGTCATTGGATAATCAACTACGGCAGAGACTCCACGAGTACGTGCTCGACGTGCTGGCTGTACAGCACATTGCCTATGGTTTAGAGTTGGTTCCTCGGTTGTTCAGTGACGCACGAATGCCAGTGCAGAGTCGGCGGCTCTGAACTTGACTCCTAGTAAACTGTTCTTTCTGCGGATTGCTCAAAACTGGTGCTCTTCGACCACCGGGCCTGACAACTCGCGCCAAGTTGACTGGGCCAAGGCCACGGTTAACGGAGCCGTTATGAACACGAATCAGTTCTCATCCGTGTTCCATTGTGCCGTGGGTGAACCGTTGAATCCCGCAAAGAAATGCATTCGATGGAACCAAGTGCTCTGAATTGATCATTTTAAATCGAGATAAAATACATTACAGCCTGCACTATAAGAAGAGTCTCGTGACTTCGTCCTAAAGAAGAACATATTTATCTGACTAATCAGTTCGGTTCAATGGGCCGTATGCAGAAAGCTCTGTCTAGGGTAGTCCGGTCTTGAAAGGCTAGTCTAGACTTGGATTTGGTATGCAGAAACACAAAGTTAGACCAGTCTACTATAGCAGAACTAGGCTAGCTAGACCATAGACTATAGACTGAACTACCCAAGTCCGGACTAGCTAGTCTGGACTAGGCTTTCTGCATACGGCCCAACATCTCAATTTTTGTTGATATGTGTAGGAGCGTGTAGCTTTGTGTGCTAGCTTGAAAGTGCTCGCAACAGGGACAACTAAAACAACAGGTTTTAGTTGTCCCTGGCTCGCAAGTTATTTATATTTTCGTTTCCGTCTATGGCATAAAAATGCTACAGTACAGAATCTGACTGCGGCTAAAAGAGAGCCAGCCGACTATAAGGAAAATAAAAAGCTATTGCTGAAAGTGAAAGCAGCAAATTACTGCGCCTCCATGTTAAGATCTCATTTGACCTAAAGAGAGGTCTAACTTAAAGCCTGTCCAACAATATGTACTCTTTATCTTTTTATAACGAAACCTTTTTCAAAATTAACGAGTATTTCGTCATAACTTTTTGATAAGTCAAGAATTTGCTACTTTAACATGATATGCAGCTTAATATTATGCAGCTTAAAAAAAACAAAATCCTAGACAACTTTTCTCCCTAAAACAGCAGAAAGAGCAGCCCAGCAATGAAGTGCAGCAGCAGCTTCGAAGTTTTAAACTTTTTCAGGCCTAAAGACTATGGAAAAAATCTTACGAGATAATTTTTTAATCTTGAGATCTGGACTTGTAGAATTAAGACAAGATTCTACAGTGATAAAGATTACGAATATGTAATGAATATTGATTCGTTAATCCTATAGTAGACAATAACGAAGTTACTACGTCTTGCATCAGATTTGGTTCTGGCTAGGACATCCAGATGTCTAAGCAAAACTGTCTGCAGTGGGCGGCCCTCGAAACTCATGCCGATTCCAGAATCCCAGTATGCCCTCGAGACTCATTTCCGGGAGTCTCTCGATTCCTCTTATTTTCTTCTTTTATTTGACAAATTCAATTTTCACCATTCGAAAAGGAATTAGCTTGTCATGATATTCTTCGAATTTCCGCATCGTAATTATGAATCTGTTACTAAGCGTGCAACAAAGATCTAAGCAATATTAATAGGGCTCAAGTTGGGAAGCCTACAAAAGTGTCGGGTGCTATCACTTTAAAAGCTTCCTCAATTGCAACCAAGAGTAACTTTGAACTATAGTATAGTTTAGTTTTCAGTATAGTTTTCTACTCCCACTCACTAGTTACAATTTTGCTACAACTTAATGTACTTTAGTGGCTTAAAAGTAATCAGCAAGTCTGAATTTACCAAACCTATAAGCCTTTATCGTTATGTTTGCCCCGAGACAAGAAGCTTCTAGATCAGCCATCTACAATACCTGTATGGGAGTGCGGGCACCTGTTCGCTTGCTGTGCACTGGAAAATTATAGCCCATTGAGTTCTTAGCGGAGAATATATGGTAAACTGGTCCCATTCGCCCAGTGGCCAGACTTCTATAACTTGTGACGTCCCCGAATTGGTCCAACATGGACAAATCTGGCTTCAGTACAGGCTGCCTTATCAACCTGGCATGCGGACACATCACCTACAACTTATAATTGACCCTCTTTACAGTCCAACAGATTGGGTCCTTTGCCACAGGTATACAGCATAGTCTTCAAGATTATTAATTTATGGATTCTTGTTGATTTCCAAGTTTAAGTTGAGTCCAAGTTGTACTTAAACCTCCGTTTGTCGGGATTTTGTAAAAATAGCTTTTTTGCCTCTGATATTGCTCGAAGCGATAGGCTCCATGCATCGGGGCTAAAAGCCCATGCGATGTCCTGCGAAAGGTCGCATCAAGCTTAATTAAATCAAACTAATTGTACAAGCGTGCCTTTATCAGTATTATAGGAATTATTAATGATTTTACATTTTTCGAACAAAATAACTGAAATCTGTAGCAGGTCTGCATGCGTACAATAATAAGCCTGTACCTGACCACCGGTAAAACCGCAGTCAAAGTCATCCGTTTTTCTTCTTTGCGGAAATAGTTTTTTGCTAGAACGAATTTCTCGTCAACCCTGGAAGATTAGAAGTCTTTTCCGTTTTTCCTCGAGCCCAAGATCCCGCTCAAATCCTACTGGCTGAGTTAAATCCCTGGAATAGATCACGTGATTAACGTTATAAAAGGGCCACAGAGAAGCTACATGCATAATGCAAGTCTGCCTACCTGTCTGTCTATTAAACAAAGATTCAAACTGTTAGATGGAGCCCCAGATTCGCATAGACTTCGCTGATGCTCAGGAAGAGCCCGCCGGCAGCAGCGTCAAGCCCGAGTCGAATGCCACGAGTGACGCGGTTGTCGATAAGCGTCGGCTGAATCTCTCTCTGCCCGCGCAGCCAGCGCAACGCTCCCGCCGATCCAGATCGCTGCCCTCGGTACACAGCGACGAGGCGGACACCGGCGAGCTGCGGCATCGGCTGCGGCAGCTGGCCCTGCAGCGGAGCCCGGATCTGCCGGCGCAAGGCCAGGCGGCCAAGCTGGCCATGGACACCATGCCGCTGCCAACCGACCTCAGCAAGCAGCTGCGCCGTCGTTCGTTCGACTTCTCAGCCTTGCAGAATCTTGACGCCATTCAGGAGGGCGGCGAGGGTGCCGAGGGTTGAATCTGATTAGCAGACGAAAGCAGAACATTGCATGGGCTGTTCGAGAGTAGCAATGACCTCTATTTGTTACTAGACGCAGCCCAGGACCATTTGGAGTCGCTTGTGTTTGATTAAAAGTACAGCTTTATACGCGTACAAATTTACAAGTTTGCAAGTTCAAATCAGAAAAAGTACTGTGTGCGTTGATATTTTTACAAATCTCTTAGGTAATCTCTAGATAAAAGGCCTCTGGCTTTGAATTTGTTGGGACCCTCCTTCTAAGACTTGCTTCGAGTCATATTCAATGGAACAGAATAATGTAATAATAATTGCAAGAGGTCTTTGGGCACCCTGGCGCAATGCGTCTGGCGATACATTCCACAAGTATCCCTAAAGGCAATTCTGTCCTTTCCGCAAACTCCTTGAGCACATACCGCGTACAAATGCACTCAAAGACACGCTCACACAGGGTGTACTGCAACTCTCCATCCTTTTTGACCTTCTAATCGTCAGGCATGTACTCTCTCTGTGCGTCTGAGGGGGGAAATTTGGTTGATATATTTGTCATGCGTTGAATAATTAAGTAGGGATGTAATAAATATAGGGGATGTCTCTAAACACTGCACGAAATTCATTTGTTGTGCATTTCTCATTGATTTTAATGGTTATTCTGAGGCTTAATATTTGTTTTGTCCTACGCGCGTGTACCTTTATTGCTGTATTTGATGTTAATGACTGCATCGATCAACTTACTATTTTAGATACCTCATTTGAATCTTGACCCTGAGGTGTAAGCGGATTCTGAAGGGTCTTGACCCCTGAGGTGTAAGCGGATACTGAAGGGTCTTGACCCCTGAGGTGTAAGCGGATACTGAAGGGTCCTGACCCCTGAGGTGTAAGCGGATACTGAAGGGTCCTGACCCCTGAGGTGGGAGCGGATACTGAAGGGTCCTGACCCCTGAGGTGTAAGCGGATTCTGAAGGGTCTTGACCCTGAGGTAAGGAGCGCTTGCTGAAGGGTCTGAAGACAAAATTATTTATAGCTTAAGGTGAAACTAGATGCACTACATATGTAGCCAAATTCGCTTTAACCCTAATTCGCCATGTACCGAAGCCATAAAAAATGAGGTTTCATCTCTGTGTGTAGAGTTGTAACATTAAATAAAATGCCTCAATTTAAAAAATGCACCCTACTAGGAGCCTATGTGGCCATATCAAATTATGAACTTGCTTTTGCTGCCTATATTTTTTCGCACACTACAACTAACACACTGAAATAACGGTTAGGTAAAGAGTCATCATGCGACTTCAACATGGGCGTGTCTTATTGACAAGACTTAAACCGTGTTGCATACAGCTATGCGGACTTTGGCAGAGTACACCCGGGGGGCCCCGCCCCATGCAGTTTTGGCCAAATTCTAAAAATAAATTCTCAGCAGGGGCTACTTAGTAGGAAAAATTAATAACTATACTCTATAGCTATCGCAGTCAAAATGTTTAATCTTTTACCATTGTGGAGAGTAGGTTCTATACTGACTATGCTACTGTACAAGTAAGTAGCAATATTAGACTGTTGATTAACAGCAGTCCGTTTTTTAGTTAAGGGGATTGTAGCCCTGTGATTAGAGCGTCGGCCTCGCAACTGGAACGTCCGGGGTTCGATTCTCCACCTACTCGGAACAATTTGTGTCCTTGAGCAAGACACTTAACTCTGCATTGCTTCAGTTGACCCAGCTGTAAAATGGGTGCCAGCATTAGCTGGGGTAATTGAGGCTGTGTGTGGCGACCCCCCCAGTCCTTGGACTGAACAGCCGTACGCAGCCTTCAGATGCGCCGCGCAATAGCTGCGGCTGAGCTGTCGGTTGCACAGCTGGCCCAAACTGGGGCAGGTGTAATCAATTATTATTATTATTATTTAGGAAATATTAATAAGCGCAGGAGGGTTGGTGGCCCGATCGGTTTTCGCTAAAAGCTACGAAATTCTTAGATCTATCGATTCCTTATACAGATTGTTTACCTGACGACAGGTTTTGGTTGTCATGACAACTGAAAATTTAAAATTTGTAACAATTTCTAGAAAACTTCCATCTCAAAAAGTGACCTCCTTGCCTTATGATTGTCTGTATCACTTGTCTATCAGTTTTCTCCATGATTAAATTTGCAAGAGCCGTCCTCTTGTATGCATACAATGAAAGAAATGTATGCATGCATATAGCTAACCCAAATGAATGAATTCGGAATTGTTCTGGGGAGCCCCAGATACTATCTGATAAATGACCCGGCCGGGTGACTGATGAGGGACACCAGGTTGCTGCGAACAAAGTCTGTTTTTGCCTGTAGTAAGGTTTTTTCATCGCTTCCTTCGTGTAGTGAGGTACCAGATCTGTAGGCTGCAGCGCCAAGGTCAGAAAGGGGGAGAAAGAGAGGTAAAGAAATGCCGCGGTGATAAATCCTTTGCGAGACCGCAGCGGAATGCCGCTGCTGTTCCGCCATCTGCGCAGATTTTTAACGGGTCGTTCGTCATTCCGCGCATGAAGTAGAAGTGGAGACCGTAGGAAAAGAATAAATTCGATCTTGTTTCTTTTTCCGACTCCATTGTAGATGAAGCAACAGTCATAATATGGGGCGGGGGGGGTTGTAGCCTAGTGGTCAGAGCGTCGGAATCTTAACTGGAAGGTCAGGGGTTCGATTCTTGACCCACTCGGACACAATTTGTGTCCTTGAGCAAGACATTTAAATTCTGCATTGCTTCAGTTCACCCAGAGCTGTAAAATAGGGTTGCTGGGGCATTTGGGGGTGTGTGTGGCAACCCACCAGCCCTTGGACTGAACAGCCGAGATCACATTCTTGAATCACATTCAATATAGATTCTTTTATCCAAGTGATCAAATTTGTTTAATAGCAAAATTATAAAATAACATAAGCATTGGTAAATGAGTATTTGGTCGCTAAAGCAATGCGCCTGTTAGTCAGATTATTATGAATGACAATTCTTCTATATGGCCAAGCAAGGTCTGAAAGCAGGTACATAAAGTTCAGGTGCTTAGGTAAAATGGCTTCTTTACAATCAGGTATCGTTTTAAAATGATAATTCATGTCAGTAAGCGGTATATGCAATAAACAACTACCGTAAAAATACTCAACAGTATATGAACTCAATTAAGCAGAACGCATAACAAAGTCAGTTAGCTATAATACAATCGATTTTAAAAATAAATTACTGTTCAAATTGTCTTCCCGACTTGCTAGCCATAAAGCAACCATTAAAAGATTAATAGAATTATTGACTGAAAAAAATTGTTTTAATTACCGGAATCAAGTTTAATCATTTTTCTGACAAGATTAAAATGATCGCTTGCACTCACTGACCCTCCACATTTCAGTAGATGAGAAATGCTTTTTTTGAAACTGTTTGTTTGCATCCGTAGCTTGTTTTTCTATTTCTTCTAAATCACCAGGGATGGTAAATCATCAGGGATGGTAAATCATCAGGGATGGTAAATCACCAGGGATCGTAAATCATCAGGGATGGTAAATCATCAGGGACGGTAAATCATCAGGGATGGTAAATCATCAGGGATGGTAAATCATCAGGGATGGCAAATCACCAGGGATGGTAAACCATCAGGGATGGTAAATCATCAGGGATGGCAAATCATCAGGGATGGTAAATCATCAGGGATGGTAAATCATCAGGGATGGTAAATCATCAGGGACGGTAAATCATCACGGATGGTAAATCATCAAGAATGGTAATTGTCCTTGTTTTAAACTTTAGCTTATGAAACTAGTGAATTAACCTTGAACAAAGCGCACTTAATTATTTCATATTTTAGCATCTGTCAACTTTAGTTGTACATGCCGGATTTGTTAATTATTTGAGTCCCCATGGGCAGCAAATACTCCCAGCGGCCTTCACAACGATTGCACCAAACGTATTACTGACTTGGCAGCCGCCTCATCCTCGCTGCCGCACTCCTTGACTGACCGGTGCTTCATCAGGAAGCTGGACTCTTTCTGCCGCTTCTTCTGCTTCATCCGCCTGTTCTGAAACCAGATTTTCACCTGTGTCTCGTTAAGCTCCAAGCTGGTGGCGATCTCAATCCGCCGGGCCCTGGTCAGGTACTTGTTGAAGTGGAACTCCTTCTCCAGCTCAGTCAGCTGCTTGTTTGTAAAATTGGTTCGTCCCGTTGGGTTTGCCGCGAGCATTGGGCAGCTGGAATTCGCCGACTCAACGAATGATGTTGCTGGGCAGTCGACTGACGTGCCTGACTGCGGCTGCTGGGTCTGCTTAACCGCCTGCGGCGAGCTCAGTTCCTCCTGTTGCTGTGTTTGTTGAGAAGCTCGCCTGCAGCCTGAAAATATAAATTTAACGAAAGTTAAAGGGGTCACGTCACGTGGCGCGAGAGTCAGACGCGTTCACCTCTGAGCTGCTCTGCCCTGCTCGCCTAATTCCGCAATTCACACATTTTAAGAGTCGCCTAATGCTGCAATTCACCCATTTTAGGAATCGCCTAATGCTGCAAATCACCCATTTAAAAAATCGCCTAATGCTGCAATTCACACATTTTAATAATTGCCTAATGCTTCAATTCACACATTTTAAGAATCGCCTAATGCTGCAATTCACACATTTTAAGAATCGCCTAATGCTGCAATTCACCCATTTTAAGAATCGCCTAATGCTTCAATTCACACATTTTAAGAATCGCCTAATGCTGCAATTCACACATTTTAAGAATCGCCTAATGCTTCAATTCACACATTTTAAGAATCGCCTAATGCTTCAATTCACACATTTTAAGAATCGCCTAATGCTGCAATTCACCCATTTTAAGAATCGCCTAATGCTGCAATTCACCCATTTTAAGAATCGCCTAATGCTGCAATTCACCCATTTTAAGAATCGCCTAATGCTGCAATTCACCCATTTTGAGAATCGCCTAATTTTGCAATTCACCCATTAAGAGTCGCCTAATGCTTCAATATTAATTCCCTCATTTAAAAAATCGAGTAGTTCTGTAATTTTTCAAAGTTCTACATGACCAGATTTTAATTTTTCTGACCTAAGCTGACTGCACCTGTGGTGAAATGTTATGCTTATCAATGGTTATATTTTGGTTAAAGTTATCACCGCTACACCAAACCAGTTTAGCGAGCCTACAGAAACGTTTCGCCAGAATTTCGGAAGCCAATTTCTGATCCTCGTGGAATGGCCTGACAACCCCACACCTCCCCAAACGTGTTTTCGGCGTGGCAATGAAACCTGGGCACACGCAACAGCAGTGTGCGAACCGAGCCGCCTTTCATCTCTCTCCTTTTCTTGCCCGTATTCGCGCGATTTTGTTTTTCCTTTGTTGTCTGCCGACCCGAACACGCCTGCATATATGGGCGGCTGGAACGCCCTAGAGGGTGCAGGTCGGCTTAATTGCTTATTTGCTTTTTTCGCTGTAGTCTGTCATGCCGCGGAAGCAGCGTCGGCCCTTAGTTTTTTCCGAAGATTTGAGGAGTTTGGCAGGCCTCTTTGCGCCTCATTAGCAGGTGGTGGTGGGGGTGGGGGCGTGAGGCACGTTGTGAATAATTACGGCAACCCATCTGATAACGTCCAGGGCCAGCGACAAAGGTTAATGCATTGCTTCTGCAAGCAGAGTTTAATGCAACTTTTTACATTGAAAAGAGTGAAAAATCGGAGATGTTATAGTAGGTATCAGTGACCTACTGAGACTGTAAAGAAGGTATCAGTGACCTACTGTGATTGTAAAGAAGGTATCAGTGACTTACTGAGAGACTGTAGAGAGAGGGTATCAGTGACCTGCTGAGAGACTGTAGAGAGGGTATCAGTGACCTGCTGAGAGACTGTAGAGAGAGGGTATCAGTGACCTACTGAGAGACTGTAGAGAGAGGGGGTATCAGTGACCTACTGAGAGACTGTAGAGAGGGTATCAGTGACCTGCTGAGAGACTGTAGAGAGAGGGTATCAGTGACCTGCTGAGAGACTGTAGAGAGAGGGTATCAGTGACCTACTGAGAGACTGTAGAGAGGGGGTATCAGTGACCTACTGAGAGACTGTAGAGAGGGGGTATCAGTGACCTACTGAGAGACTGTAGAGAGGGGGTATCAGTGACCTACTGAGAGACTGTAGAGAGAGGGTATCAGTGACCTGATGAGAGACTGTAGAGAGGATATCAGTGACCTGCTGAGAGACTGTAGAGAGGGGGTATCAGTGACCTACTGAGAGACTGTAGAGAGGGTATCAGTGACCTACTGCGAGACTGTAGAGAGGGTAAGCGGTGACCTACCTAACAGTAATAAGGCTACTACTATATACTAATTTCACCAGTGTCATGCGATGACGAGAAGCCATTTTAAAAAGGTTCCCAATTCGAAGCCGCATTCCATCTTTGCAGTTGGATTTGAGCTGTGAGTCGAAATGATTACTATATGTCTTACTCTGGCTTATGCTTCCCACACGATCGTATATACTATATTCTATACACTCGATATTGGCAGACGATGAAGTTCGCTAACCGAGTAAATCCTCAGATCAGAGGCGTCAAGCCATTTCCTAGAATTCTACTAGAAATCTCCCGCGATCAATGCACAAAAGTTTGGCAAGCATGGGATTATTCCATCGAAAATTAGTCTGAGGGAATTGGGATCTTGATCCCTATTGATGGAGCATGATTGACTCGTGGCTTTGCGGGACTCTTTGAGCAAATGCTCGCTGAGCAAAAGGGGTAGTTTGAGTACAAATTATTGTTGAATACGGACTTGAGTGTATGATTTGGCATGATTGGCATGGCATTGGCATGATTTCTGCTCTATTGATGGTAAATCATCAGGGATGGTAAATCACCAGGGATCGTAAATCATCAGGGATGGTAAATCATCAGGGATGGTAAATAATCAGGGATGGTAAATCATCAGGGATGGTAAATCATCAGGGATGGCAAATCATCAGGAATGGTAAATCATCAGGGATGGTAAATCATCAAGGATGGCAAATCATCAGGGATGGCAAATCATCAGGAATGGTAAATCATCAGGGATGGCAAATCATCAGGGATGGTAAATCATCAGGGATGGTAAATCATCAGGGATGGTAAATCATCAGGGATGGTAAATCATCAGGGATGGCAAATCATCAGGAATGATAAATTAAGATTGTAAATTGTGAAATATAGTCAGTGGTAAACCTTCGGTCAAGGGAGCTAGTCAGGGGTGTGGTAAATCGTCGGTCATGGGAGCTAGTCAGGGGTGTGGTAAATTGTCGGTCAAGGGAGCTAGTCAGGGGTGTGGTAAGTCGTCGGTCATGGGAGCTAGTCAGGGGTGTGGTAAATCGTCGGTCAAGGGAGCTAGTCAGGAGTGGTAAATCGCCCATGGATCAAAGAATTAAAACTCAGTATTGAGAACTTCTCAAAAGTGACGCAATTATGAAATTCCAAGCTTTCAAGACTCACGTCTCTGAACTCTGTCAAACCAGAATACGAGTAGACGCTCATATGCAGATCTCATAACTTGATCAGCGCAGAAATCCCTCTTGAAAGAAATTAATGCAAGACAGGTTTCGCGCATGACTTGGCACTGTGGTTCATACGCATATTGCATATTAGAGTTCGGTTTTGCGATATATATTTATTAAAAACTTTTCCCAAGTCACGTCTTGGCGGCCACTTTGCATCATTTTGTGGAAATACAGAGCCCTCCCTCCCCTATAGAAGTTGAGAGCTCTGGCTGCCCCTGTCTAAATTCTATACAAACTTCTGGACAGCAAAGTTTGTCTTTCTCCTATACTTCCTTGCCCTGGCTCTTAGCATTATTGGCAAGTGCGCATTAGACTCCATATACATGAGTGATCTCTCAGCTCTAAGAGAGTAAGGGAGAAAGTTCAGCAAACAGAAAAACCCGGTTTGTAGGTCTTAGCTCTGTGGCCTGCTCTCTTCCCCAATGGGTTTGAGGTTCCCCGACTACGTAACTTTTTATGGCGGTACTGTTGCGTTTAACTTTCTCGCTGAAGTTCGGCCTCACATGGGGAAATGAGGGGCACTGAGGGACCGCCTGAATAGGGAAATGAGGGGCGCCTGAATTGGGAAATGAGGAGCTCCTGAATAGGGAAATGAGGGGCACTGAAAGGTCGCCTGAATCGGGAAATGAGGGGCACTAAGACCGCATGGAAGGTATAATAAGAATGTTGTATATATTTGCCGTTTTCATAAAGTAATGCTTGCTACTCGTAAAGTTGAAAATGTTATTAGTTAAAACGAAACAGTAGACCACGAAGACCGAAGTATAAAAAAACATTTTTTTGATACAATTCAAGCGGTCACGCCATCTCTTTGACTGCGAGTGGAATTCCTTTCTTAGTTGACCGTCGAAGTTTCAGTAGCGAATAGGAAGATTTATTGCCAACAAAAGGTTAGGGTATATTGCCTAATATCCTTGCCCGGATACCAGATCCAGTTGACAAGGCCGACATGATTTATGATCCTCGAAATCGGTCTCCCTCTCTGCTTGGTGTCTGCAGGGCCATATTTTATATAATGTCAGCCATTGGTTAGAAATAAATTCCAAGAAGTTTCTTGTTGTCGAAAAAAAGATTTTCGAAAATAAACTCAAAAACAAAAAGACTGAAGCCGTGTTACAAGGGAGCGAAAGGCTGTTTTATAGGGGCTTCAATTGACCAGTTTGGCGTCCCCAACTGCTACAACTTGGCGCCCCCACTGCTACAACTTGGCGCCCCCAACTACTACAACTTGGCGCCCCCAACTACTACAACTTGGCGCCCCTCCAACTGCTACAACTTGGCGCCCCTCCAACTGCTACAACTTGGCGCCCCTCCAACTGCTACAACTTGGCGCCCCTCCAACTGCTACAACTTGGCGCCCCTCCAACTGCTACAACTTGGCGCCCCTCCAACTGCTACAACTTGGTGCCCCTCCAACTGCTACAACTTGGCGCCCCTCCAACTGCTACAACTTGGTGCCCCCCCCCCACTGCTACAACATGGCGCCCCCTCCAACTGCCAGAGTTCGTCGCAAAGACCAAATTTTGCGCCCTAATTAAATTAGCATTAATTAAACTTTTATATAACAAATTAGGCAATCTGTCACACAGTTTAACTTTATAATTTATATTTCTGCGCCTAGTTTAGTATGTATAAACTATCTATAGTAAGTATACTGTATAATGCTTTTAACAAACGGAAGAACTGCAGTTGATGAGCCGATCGCGCAAGCCATCACCAACTGATTCCGTCTTGACTTGCCATTGCGCAAAGAAGGGTCCATAATTCTTCGCAACGGAATCGTTCCTTTAAAGCCACTTTTATCGCCCTGTTTATGGAGCCTGTTGCTATGGAAGCTAGATATTGTCAAAATTTAACATTGGCTACAACTGATACAAGCTAAGCCACTTAAATAGTATTTTTGCTGCTGATATTTTGTAAACATTTGGCTGATAACCCGGCCGTTTGCAGTGCTGAATATTACTAGTTATATAGCTGAGTATTGAATGAATATTGATAAACTATGGATGCCTTGGCTGTTGAATTTGGGATTGGCGCCACCTCAACACGCAGTTCTGCGCCACCTCAACAACACCCAGTTTGGCGCCACCTCAACACCCATTTTGGCGCCACCTCAACACCCAGTTTGGCGCCACCTCAACACGCAGTTTTGCGCCACCTCAACAACACCCAGTTTGGCGCCACCTCAACACCCAGTTTGGCGCCACCTCAACACCCAGTTTGGCGCCACCTCAACAACACCCAGTTTGGCGCTACCTCAAAGCCCAGTTTGGTGCCACTTCTACACCCAGTTTGGCGCCACTTCTACACCCAGTTTGGCGCCACCTCAACAACACCCAGTTTGGCGCCTCCTCAACAACACCCAGTTTGGCGCCACCTCAACACCAAGTTTGGCGCCACCTCAACAACACCCAGTTTGGCGCCACCTCAACACCCAGTTTGGCGCCACCTCAACAACACCCAGTTTGGCGCCACCTCAACACCCAGTTTGGCGCCACCTCAACAACACCCAGTTTGGCGCCACCTCAAAGCCCAGTTTGGTGCCACTTCTACACCCAGTTTGGCGCCACTTCTACACCCAGTTTGGCGCCACTTCTACATCCAGTTTGGCACCACTTCTACACCCAATTTGGCGCCTTGTCAAGACACTTCTAGACTCAGTTTGACACCACCTGACACTCAGTTTGCTAACTATTCGGTTTACCATTCATTAAATCAGAAGCAGAAACACAGCAAACGGCTCACCTTTCGCCATCCTAGCCTGTTGCCGCTTGATCTCCATCCATTTGAACGGCGCGGCACTGAATCCGCCAGCATGTCCGCCGCTGTCGTTGCTGCAGCACGGGCTGGTTGAATCCGGCCTGACTGCTGACCCGCTGCCATGCTGATGATGAGTTGTTGCCATGCCAACCGTTGACGCATTTTCGCTAGCGAATGCACATTGATGAGGCGACTGAAGTATATTGGTGGCAGCTTCTGAGGCTTGTTGATAGAGCACGTGACCTTGGTGGTGATACGGCTGTTGAGTCAGATATTGCTCTGGGCAGGCAATTTGGGGATCATAAATCTGCTGGTGCTGATAATGACGCGACATATTTGTTATTGATGCAGTTTGTTTTTTAATTAGCTGCTTCGAAGTTTTATTTATCTCAAGTGGCTTCCTTGACACAGCCAATGGGAATTCGGGAACAAGGGGATGATGGTGGGTTTGGGGATGGATCTTAGTTGAATCAGTAACAAGCAGGTTCCTTCCATGATCCCAGCTTTCCCCCCTGGTAGGGTGGAAGGATTTCATAGAACTTCATAGACCTTGACGTAGTGTCAAGAACCCTGGAGTCCCAAACTTGAATCCCAATTCAAGTTCCAACAATTTAGTTTCAAAGTCTAAATCCTAATAAAGCTAGTGCCAAGAATACCCAGAAATCCCAGAAATATCTAGAAATCACAGGAATATCTAGAAATCTCAGGAATATCTAGAAATCACAGGAATATCTAGAAATCACAGGAATATCTAGAAATCACAGGAATATCTAGAAATCACAGGAATATCTAGAAATCACAGGAATATCTAGAAATCACAGGAATATCTAGAAATCACAAGAATAATCAGATATCCCAAGAATCTTCAGATATCCCAAGAATCTTCAGAAATCCCAAGAATATCCAGAAATCACCGGAATATCTAGAAATCACAAGAATAGTCAGATATACCAAGAATCTCCAGATATCCCAAGAATCTCCAGAAATCCCAAGAATCTTCAGATATCCCCGAAATCTCCAGAAGTCCCAAGAATCTCCAGAAATCCCAAGAATCTTCAGATATCCCCGAAATCTCCAGAAGTCCCAAGAATCTCTATAGATATCCCCAGAATCTCCAGATATCCCCAGATCTCCAGATATCCCCAAAATCTCCAGATAACCCCAGAATCTCCAGATACCCCAAGAATCTCCAGATATCCCCAGAATCTCCAGATATCCCAAAAGAATCTCCAGATACCCCAAGAAACTCCAGATATCCCTCGAATCTCCAGATACCCCAAGAATCTCCAGATAAACCAAGAAAGTCCAGATACCCCAAGAATCTCCAGATATCCCCAGAATCTCCAGATATCCCCAGAATCTCCAGATATCCCCAGAATCTCCAGATACCCCAAGAATCTCCAGATATCCCTATAATCTCCAGATACCCCAAGAATCTCCAGATACCCCAAGAATCTCCAGATACCCCAAGAATCTCAAGATACCCCAAGAATCTCCAGATACCCCAAGAATCTCCAGATATCCCCAGAATCTCCAGATACCCCAAGAATCTCCAGATATCCCCAGAATCTCCAGATACCCCAAGAGTCTCTAGATATCCCAAGAATCTCCAGATACCCCAAGAATCTCCAGATACCCCAAGAATCTCCAGATACCCCAAGAATCTCCAGATACCCCAAGAATCTCCAGATACCCCAAGAATCTCCAAATACCCCAAGAATCTCCAGATATCCCCAGAATCTCCAGATACCCCAAGAATCTCCAGATAACCCAAGAATCTCCAGATACCCCAAGAATCTCCAGATACCCCAAGAATCTCCAGATACCCCAAGAATCTCCAGATACCCCAAGAATCTCCAGATACCCCAAGAATCTCCAGATACCCCAAGAATCTCCAGATACCCCAAGAATCTCCAGATACCCCAAGAATCTCCAGATATCCCCAGAATCTCCAGATATCCCCAGAATCTCCAGATATCCCCAGAATCTCCAGATACCCCAAGAATCTCCAGATACCCCAAGAATCTCCAGATACCCCAAGAATCTCCAGATACCCCAAGAATCTCCAGATACCCCAAGAATCTCCAGATACCCCAAGAATCTCCAGATACCCCAAGAATCTCCAGATACCCCAAGAATCTCCAGATACCCCAAGAATCTCTAGATATCCCAAGAATCTCCAGATATCCCCAGAATCTCCAGATACCCCATGAATCTCCAGATACCCCAAGAATCTCCAGATACCCAAGAATCTCCAGATATCCCCAGAATCTCCAGATATCCCCAGAATCTCCAGATATCCCAAGAATCTCCAGATACCCCAAGAATCTCTAGATATCCCCAGAATCTCCAGATACCCCAAGAATCTCCAGATATCCCCAGAATCTCCAGATATCCCAAAAGAATCTCCAGATACCCCAAGAATCTCCAGATATCCCTCGAATCTCCAGATACCCCAAGAATCTCCAGATATCCCCAGAATCTCCAGATATCCCCAGAATCTCCAGATATCCCAAGAATCTCCAGATACCCCAAGAATCTCTAGATATCCCCAGAATCTCCAGATACCCCAAGAATCTCCAGATATCCCCAGAATCTCCAGATTTCCCCAGGAATCTCCAGCTACCCCAAGAATATAATGCCAAGAAGCAGTCCAAATCTAACTTGAATACTTTTTCAGCCCAATCATACACACGGCCGAATAAATGTTTTTCTCATGGCAAATCTATTATTAGAATGGTCAGCTGAGTGGCATAAAAAAGCGCTGTCAGATATGCTCCGACTAAGCGCCATGATATCAATGTATTGATGATTTTTTTCATTGCCGATAATGTTTACTACAAAGCCCATTCTGTGCGCGCGGATTTAGGATCCACGTGACAGGGTAATGAATTATGAGCTGCATATCAGCCTCCTCGCTTATAGAAGTCGGCAGTTCCGGTACTGAATTCTCCCCGTGTCACACCGCAGCCTGCTCCCCTATGATGGAGCCGCCTGACTGACTGGCTGCATCGGCTGGGACCGACGCCGCCCTCGCCATCAATGGATGCCGCGGCTGTCAAAAAGCCTCAACGCTGTTCCGCCAGCAGCCACCCCTCAACCGTCTGTCTCTCCCTTCTCCCCATTCAAAGGCCGGCAGGCCGTCATCCCAGCGGTTCGTTTGGCTGGCGTCGGGCTGCCTTTTTGAGTTCACCGCGTCTTCATTCTCATCCTCGTTATCAACAAATGAGGCCACAGTAATACCATGCAGTTAGCAGGGTGCATTGAGTTAGTTAGTTAGTTAGTTATTAGTTAGTTAGTTAGTTAGTTAGTTAGTTAGCTAGTTAGTTAGTTAGTTAGCTAGTTAGTTAGTTAGTTAGTTAGTTAGTTAGTTAGTTAGTTAGTTAGTTAGTTAGTTAGTTAGTTAGTTAGTTAGTTAGTTAGTTAGTTAGTTAGTTAGTTAGTTAGTAAGTTAGTTAGTTAGTTAGTTAGTTAGTTAGTTAGTTAGTTAGTTAGTTAGTTAGTTAGTTAGTTAGTTAGTTAGTTAGTTAGTTAGTTAGTTAGTTAGTTAGTTAGTTAGTTAGTTAGTTAGTTAGTTAGTTAGTTAGTTAGTTAGTTAGTTAGTTAGTTAGTTAGTTAGTTAGTTAGTTAGTTAGTTAGTTAGTTAGTTAGTTAGTTAGTTAGTTAGTTAGTTAGTTAGTTAGTTAGTTAGTTAGTTAGTTAGTTAGTTAGTTAGTTAGTTAGTTAGTTAGTTAGTTAGTTAGTTAGTTAGTTAGTTAGTTAGTCAGTTAGTTAGTTAGTAATTTTTTGCCATTTTATAAAAAGGCGTTACTTTTTACCTCCAGTAGCTAGTTGAGCGAATTGCTGTCAGGCCCAATCTTGATAACTGCGACCTGAATTACCTAAATTCATGTCTGCAGTTTGATACAAAGCCAAGCAAAGACACAGTGAGTCTATACTCTGTTGTAAAATGTGAACTTCTATTCAGCTGTGAAGATTCGACTACGATCTGTACATGCAGTGCGAGTTTGAAGAGCCCTCGAAACAGACACGAAGCATGCAGACTGTAGGCAATTCCTTGTCACTTTCTACAGTTTTGCAATTTAATTGCAAACCCGAATCTGAGTACAAAAGCAACAAAACCCAGAGCTCCGAAAGAGAGACAAGACATCTCTCTGGCTTCTGAAAAACTTGCACTACGAGTAATTAAATATTCGCTGAGAACGTCGACTTTTTTAGTAAGAATGGAAGAATATTATACAGTTGTCGTCTTTAGCTGTGGTAAGTCTTCGCATGCCCTCACTAGTTTCATATGCTTCTCGGAAGTTCGGAAGCCTGTCAGTTAAAAGAAATGATCAAATACCACAACATTTTTTTCAATCTAAAAGTAAACTTAAACCCATATTGTCGATCGGGTGTCCTCTGCAGGCTGCAACCCCCCATATTATCAATCGGGTGTCCTCTGCAGGCTGAAACCCCCCATATTATCAATCGGGTGTCCTCTGCAGGCTGCAACCCTCCATATTATCGATTGGGTGTCCTCCACAGAGTGCAACCCCCCCCCATGTTATCAATCGGGTGTCCTCTGCAGGCTGCAACCCCCATATTTTATCAATCGGGTGTCCTCTGCAGGCTGCAACTCCATATTATCGATTGGGTGTCCTCTGCAGGCTGCAACCCCCCATATTATCAATCGGGTGTCCTCTGCAGGCTGCAACCTCCCATATTATCGATCGGGTGTCCTCTGCAGGCTGCAACCCTCCATATTATCGATTGGGTGTCCTCCACAGAGTGCAACCCCCCCCCCCATTTTATCAATCGGGTGTCCTCTGCAGGCTGCGACCCCCATATTTTATCAATCGGGTGTCCTCTGCAGGCTGCAACCTCCCATATTATCGATTGGGTGTCCTCTGCAGGCTGCAACCCTCCCATATTATCGATTGGGTGTCCTCCACAGAGTGCAACCCCCCCCCATATTATCAATCGGGTGTCCTCTGCAGGCTACAACCCCCCGAACCCCCAGACGAACTGACGGCTGCCCTCAGTCCCAACCGAAAGCCGCAGCTTCATCGGCAGCTGACGGACGCTCGCAGACGTCACAAAGCGGCAGTTGACCGTCTTCGTTGCTACCTGTTCTCCCCCCGATTTTTATCGTTGGATATTTGTGTTTCCTCCAGCGAAGATGAGGAGACAGAGATGAAGATTAAAGAGTCTGCACAGGTCAAACGTGGAGATCAGAATCAGTTTGGATCTGGTGAAATCAAGATGACAGAAAAGGACAAAAGGTACAACTCGTCGGTAAACGCGTCTGCCTCTTGTACGAGTACCAAAAAACCCCTGGTTGCGTCCCTCCTTTATAAAACAACTTACAGAAAATCTTCGCGTCGTCCAATTCAACTCAACCCGTCAATCGACCGGCCGCACGGCTGGCCCTAATGGCCTTGCAGGCCCTTCTTCTTCAGCCGGGCAGACCAGTGGAGGCTCTCGTAGATCGTTGAACTGATTCTACTGCCAAACACTATTCACTTAGAAACTACTTTGAGTAAGATGCTAAAAACTTCCTATCCAGTTCTGCTTTGCATTGTGGCACTGTTTTCTATCTACTCCAGTTTTTTTTAATAAAGCAACAACTGTTCACCATGTTTTGATTGAAAAACCAAGGACAACTTAAGTAGTCCTTGTGAAAAACCTGAAATCAACATGGATTGATTATTATCAATAGATTTTTTTTTGATTGATTTCAAGTATATTTTCACTGGCTCTATGCAGTACCACCGAGTTTGTATTAAAAAATATTGAACCTACCAAACCTACCGCACCTGCCAAACCTACTGAACCTACCGAGCCTATCAGACCTACCGAACCTACCGAACCTACAGAACCTACCGAACCTACCAAAGCTACCGAACCTACAGAACCTAACAAACCCATCGAACCTACCAAACCTACGGAATCTACCGAACCTACCAAACCTACCGAACCTACTAAACCTACCGAACCCACCGAACCTAATGAACGTACCGAACCTACTAAATCTACCGAACCTACCGAACCATGCACCCAAGCTACCAACAACTACAAAGTTCGGGGCGCCGGAGTCAGTCAGCAGGTAGTCCTTTGAAACACCGAGTGCGCATCTCCTCGCCGCTTTGATGACTCATTCGTCGTCGCCGACCTAGAGACGCTTCATCGTTACAGAGCAAAACAGTCTTTGACCACCGCATGGAACAGCGCCGCCCTTTGGCCGTCAAACCCTGCAAAACCTACCTACCTACCTACCTACCTACCTACCTACCTACCTACCTACCTACCTACCTACCTACCTACCTACCTACCTACCTACCTACCTACCTACCTACCTACCTACCTACCTACCTACCTGCCTGCCTACCTACCTACCTACCTACCTACCTACCTACCTACCTACCTACCTACCTACCTACCTACCTACCTACCTACCTACCTACCTACCTACCTACCTACCTACCTACCTACCTACCTACCTACCTACCTACCTACCTACCTACCTACCTACCTACCTACCTGCCTGCCTACCTACCTGCCTACCTACCTACCTACCTACCTACCTACCTACCTACCTACCTACCTACCTACCTACCTACCTACCTACCTACCTACCTACCTACCTACCTACCTACCTACCTACCCTGTCTACCTACCCTGTCTACTACTAGACTTTCTGAACTCTAGAAAACTTCAGCAAGACTGACAATTCAATTCAGGGTCGATGAGTCGTCTATCATACCGAGATATTGAAACCCCCCCCCCCGAGGCGCAATGATGCATGGACTGAAGGAACGAAAAAATAGCAAATTAAAAAGAATAACGTCTGCATAGTTATACAAAGAATCAGATTTGTTCATATTCTGTTTTGAATTTTTTTCTTCTTTTCCTTTCTTCTCTATTTTGTTTGGCCAGCGCACCGTACTCTGCTCAAGCATTATGCTCCGCTCTGACATGGTGTGACTCGGAGACTGTACACCCGCTCGAGTGCAATGAAGAAATGCTGCAAAGAAAGACAGACAGACAGACAGACAGCATGCTCGGCTGTGCAAGAAAGCACAATATTGTTAAATGCAGCAAGCTCGCAGCAGTTAGATGCTTAAAATTTGTACTGTAGAGCAACGAAAGAGCAGTTGCTGCCGGTCTGTCATTGTAACCAAACTCTCTCCATCTATCCGCTCTTATGAGAGACTGTTAGATAGAAAACTTCTATTGTAAAGCAGAAACCTTCAAAAGAACAAGTCTTTAGTTTGACAACCTAGTGGATTTGTTATCTACAGTGGCATTTCTTAGGCCTTGCATGATGCTGATCTGGCAAGGAAAATCGCATCTGCTGTCGATTGCGCTGACTTCTCTGCTACTTGTCAACACTGGTGAGTTCTATTTGCTGCTGTCTATGGCTGTCATTGGTTAAAGATGACTCAGGAGCAGATGTACCATCAGACTCAGGAGCAGATGTACCATCAGACTCAGGAGCAGATGTACCATCAGACTCAGGAGCAGATGTACCATTAGACTCAGGAGCAGATGTACCATCAGATTCAGGAGCAGATGTACAATCAGATTCAGGAGCAGATGTACCATCAGATTCAGGAGCAGATGTACCATCAGATTCAGGAGCAGATGTACCATCAGATTCAGGAGCAGATCTAATTCCAGATTCGGGAGCAGATATAATAGCAGATTCGGGGGCAGATCTAATAGCAGATTCGGGGGCAGATCTAATTCCAGATTCGGGAGCAGATCTAATAGCAGATTCAGGAGCAGATCTAATTCCAGATTCAGGAGCAGATCTAATAGCAGATTCAGGAGCAGATTACCTAAACCCAAGTGTGTCACCCCTTATTTTACTTCAGCATCCGCTCTTCAGGCGGCCTCAGGCGATGCAGAAGGAGGAGGAGGCGGCGGTGGTGGCGGTGACTGGGCCGGTTTTGACGACCTGCTCATGCCGTCAGGGTCTGCGACCTCCGAAGCCTCAGCATCAGCAGGAGCTGCAGTGGCGCAAAGCACAGCAGCGGCAGGAACTCAGGCTGCTCAAACTACATCAGTTTTCGAGGCTTCTTCGGCAGCTGCAAAACAAATCACCAACTCAGCTTCACCAGTGCTATCGACAATTGCTGCAGCAGCCAGCAAAGAGCCAGAAGTTGCAGTCTCGACTGATTCACCAAAAGCTTCCACAAAGTCAACATCTAAGCCATCGCTCAATGAGGTGAGTCCTTCAGCTTCAAGTCCTCAGGCGTCTTCGTCGGCGAAAGCCACGGTAGCAACAACAGAGTCTGCAACAACAGCAAAAGTGGCAGAAGCAACAACAACAACAACAACGGCAGAAGTTGTTAAAGAAGTTGCACCTCGACAGCCAGCCAAGCCTCGAAGCTCTCAAGCTCGGCAGCCTTCCGCAGTGCAGCCACCGCAGTCGCCCCCAGCGAAAGTCGGCACCGGCGATGACTCAGAGACTGAGCAAATCTCAGTCGAGCAAAATCGAGTTCGGCTAGCAGAGGCCGGCGTGGGCGGTGGGCCGGGCATGTTTACCTGGCTGATGGTGCTGCTGCTGCTGTTCATCAGCACCATCGGTTGGATTTGGTTCTGCTGCATCAAGTAGCAGTGGAGTGGGTCATCGAGCGATTCACAGCCATGAGACCCAGACCCCAAGGCACAGGGAGTGTACATGTCTGACGATTAGAAAGTCACAAAATGGTTGCTGTACACCTGTGTGAGTGCGTGCCTGCCTACAGCATCCAAGCGATTTTATTCTCGAAGTAGATAAACTAGTAAAAGTACAGGTAATAAATTAGCCACATGTATAGTACTTATGAAACTAATAATTGACCATTTTGTGTGCCTCTCCAAACCAAACTTTGCCTTCTTTAATTAAATCGCTGAAAGTATCAAGATTTGTTTCAAACCAAAGAGCTTCATTCCGTTTCAAAGGAAAACGGGAAATGCAGAATCGCCCATAATGCAGAAACTTCAGTAGTTTCAAGTAGTATCATAAGAATTTGACGTCCCCAATTTAAATATAACGATCTTCAAATTGGTAGCTAAAATTTATATCGACTCCATTTGTTAGATGTTTCATTGGTTTAAAGGAACTTGATATTCATTTGACATCTTGGTATTCATTTGACGTATTGCTGGTTCTAGTTTTTTCTTGACAATCTATTTTTATTAACGACCGTTAGAAGCGTCAAAAAAGCTTCAGTTGAATTGGGTGCTAAAAAGACGCAAGATGTGGTGTCAGATAGGGCCAGATGGACGCAAGATGTGGTGTCAGATAGGGCCAGATGGACGCAAGATGTGGTGTCAGATAGGGCCAGATGGACGCAAGATGTGGTGTCAGATAGGGCCAGATGGACGCAAGATGTGGTGTCAGATAGGGCCAGATGGACGCAAGATGTGGTGTCAGATAGGGCCAGATGGACGCAAGATGTGGTGTCAGATAGGGCCAGATGGACGCAAGATGTGGTGTCAGATAGGGCCAGATGGACGCAAGATGTGGTGTCAGATAGGGCCAGATGGACGCAAGATGTGGTGTCAGATAGGGCCAGATGGACGCAAGATGTGTTGTCAGATAGGGCCAGATGGACGCAAGATGTGGTGTCAGATAGGGCCAGATGGACGCAAGATGTGGTGTCAGATAGGGCCAGATGGACGCAAGATGTGGTGTCAGATAGGGCCAGATGGACGCAAGATGTGGTGTCAGATAGGGCCAGATGGACGCAAGATGTGGTGTCAGATAGGGCCAGATGGACGCAAGATGTGGTGTCAGATAGGGCCAGCACAACGCCGAAGCTACGTGCATTGGTAGTTTGAAAAAGTCGCCCGAATCCAACTACGAGTAGAAGGCAGCCAGTATCTCACAAGACAGTTCCAGTTTGCAATCTGCAATTAAAACTACCCAGTTCTTTACCATATGATATGCAGCAGTAGATTTATTTTAAGATTGATGGCAACTATATAACTGTCTCTCTATGCAGTATAGAAGCGCGATGTTTTAAAGCCTTAGTAGAGCCACATCCAATAGAGCCTATTTACATACACACTGCCCGCTTGAACATACTGTATGGGGAACATTGTGGCTATTACGCAGCAGAATTCCACGTTCAGAGATTTAAAGCGCGCCCGGGAAAAAAGAGTGGATATAGAAATAGCCTAATATGAGCTAGAGTGGGAGTGGGAGAGAGCGGCTAGTGCGAGTCAGATGAGCACGGGGGGTGGCTTTGGAAGAGCTTGAGCCTGACTGATTGATCAGATTAAGCATCATCGAGGCCTTGTCTTGGTGTAAGTAGTTGCCGTATTCGAGACAAGGAGACATTGGGCTTAGAACCTGGACGAGTTGCAACGATCTTCCCGAAAAACGACTCAATGTTCTAGGAATATTTCTAGGAAATCAAGGCGACATCAAATTATTGTGAAATCGATCGCTGTAACTCACTGATTAAACAAAAATATTGGCTAAACAAATAGAAGGAGCTATTAAACGTATATCGTTTATAATAGGAGTCGGCAAAATCCGGCCCGCAATGCCTCTCTATCCGGCCCTCGGGTCCTTTAAATTTTCACAATAGCAATCCGGCCCGTTTAAGGTTTGCGCCTCTTGTCTTCTCAGCTCCCTTCTCTCTAATCTCCTCTGTTCTCTGTTCTCCTCTCTCCTCTCCTCTCCTCTCCTCTCTCCTCTCTCCTCTCCTCTCCTCTTCTCTCTTCTTTATTCTCTCGACTCTCCTTTCTCCTATCTCTTTTCCCTCTCCTCTGTCCCCTCCTCTGACCTGCAGTCATGCTCTTGGTTCTCTGTCTGGCCCTTGAGGTAAAAAGTATGCCAACCCTTGGTTTATAAATAGCCATGGCAATTGGCGCATATATTTCGCGTTAACTGCAACTGATACGATCATGACACGAAGGTGAAAGCTTAGGGAAGTCTAGTCTAGAATTGCTACTCCAGACTAACTAAAGTGTGTTTTAGGCCTCCTTGGATATCTTTGACTATCGCAGAAATTGTCGAGTTTGCGCTAACACACTAGAGATTTAATATAGATTAGTAAAGGGTAAATCTTGTGCGGACAAGCAGTCCAGGGTTTTGTAAGTAAGAGGGCGCATCCTCTAGGAATTTCGGGAATTAACAGTGAAGGCCTATACCTAATACATCTAGGAATACTGATGCAGTAAAAGGACTTAGCTACAGGTTTTAAAATCTATTATCATGCGAAATTTCTATGCATGGGAAGTCTTGGACTAATATAATGGGGGTTAACTGGAAGAGAGAACTCCAGGCAACGGCCAAAAACCTGGCTGACATCATGTCGATAACCGGTCAGGTTTCTGAGAGGACAACTCTCCGTTACCTGTCCAAGCGCCGTGATCGCTCGCTGCAGTCTACCAGTGAGGCTGTTTCTATGGCACTTGATTTGAATGGTTCTTCACAAGCTGTTGCGACTCCATTGCGTGAGAGTTCACCGGTGCCAGTACCTGTGTCGTCTTCCGTGCAGATCACCGGCATCAGTCATGACAATCCGTCGGTCAGGTACAGTTTCCACAACTGTTCATTCAATGGTTGCAAATTTGAGTAATGGACTCAACCGTCGTATTTTCTGGACTTTCTCCTGCTGTCGTGATGAGAACATGACCATAGGTTAGACTTGCACTCAATTGACTAAGCAGTGTTATTGTTGGAACATTTTTTGTTGGACTTCAATAAATATAAGAATTTCACGCTTCGTGTTACTTTTTTCGCCTATGGTATTGTTGTCCAGTCTTGTTTTTTTACCTCCAGAAAATGGCCGGTCATTGTCCGGAGGTCATTGCCATGAACAAATATTTCGGGCAATGCTATATCAGATGTAAGGTTGTATATATTTATTTATTAAGCCTGAGAGGCGCAAATTAATTAATTGCCTACTTCAAGACAGTATTACCTTGATGACGTAACAACAGGTGTGCGCAAAAGGAAGCTTAAACTGGCGCCTAAACGAGAGCATTTAAACAAACAAAACACTGTACCACACTGCACCATGAAAAGTAACATACTTAACAATATATCGTGCAAAATATGGCCGGCTTAGGTAATTTAATTAAAGCAAGACCTACCGTAAGTCTTGTGTATACACCTACCGTATACATTCATAGCAGAAATCGGTCGTACAGATGTGAATGAAAGTGAACACAATGCCCATACAGTAAATGAATGAAACAATGAGCATCATTTACTGTTTTTATTCATTTATCAGTCTTAGCTGACTGTGTTACCAAAATGTGTGGCAGAAAAATAATGAAATAAATTCATCAAATCAATAAGTCAAATTCGCATTTTTAAGACACTGGATATGTATACGTAATGTCATAAAATTAACAAAGAATCCTAAACTTTTAAATGAAAAGCTCTACGAATATCAGCAGAGCTATACGAGGCTCATCAAAATATGAACATTGGGTTTGTCTCCTTATCAAAAGCGATAACAATTTGTGGGCTGAAAAATGAAAGCCTCCATTTTCTGTAATGTATATTTTTCGGTAAAACCTGAGTCAGGTGCAACAAATGCGTATAGGAGCTTGGCAATCTACTGCACATGGTATTCAATGTCGACGCCGCCAATTCGACAGCCACGGATGCCTCAAAGCCTGAGCGCTGGTCGGCCGGTCCTCCGGTTGGGTCTTCGTCAGCTGGGCTAGGAAGTCCGCGGCCAGACGAGACGCTGGCGTCCAGTTGTTTCGATGCTGCCCGACGCTCGTCAGCACCTCCCGGATGACCAGGCCAGCCGACCAGATGTCCGCAGCGGGCGTGGCAACCTCGGGCAGCTCCGGGGCCGCGTAGCCTGCAGTCCTGGCGGTGGCCACCCTGCCGGCAATCACTGAACCGAAGTCTACCAGGGTAAGCGACGCGATGTCGTCCGGATCGTCCAGGACGATGTTCTCCGGCTTGACGTCGGCGTGGACAAACCCGGCCGAGTGCAGCCGACGAAGTTGGCGAAGAAGTGCCGAGGCGAAGCGCGACGCGGTGGCCTCTTCGACAGCGGCGCCGAGACTGCGCTGACGTCGCAGACGGTTCAACGCCTGACGCAGCGAACCGCCGGCGCGATGCGGCGTCAGCAACGCGGCGCAGCTGTCGTTCAACAGCATGGCGTCACGATGGAGACCGAGCCGAATATTGACCGTCAGCTCAGCTAGTAGGCGACGTCGATCCGCTGGCGATTCAATGCGGACGAACTTCGCGGCTAATGACTTCGGCGATCCGGTGTGCGCCCGCTGGGGCATTGTGTCAACAGCGGAAACAACGAAGCCCGAAGACCCGGCGCCGAGTTGGTCGCCCAAACGGAATCTGGCGTAGAACTCAGCCTCGCTGACCGGCTGCAGGTGGCTGGTACGTTTGAGAAGCTGCCGAGTGCTCAAAAGGGCTTGGCAGCTGTCTGAATGAGCCGTACTTGCATTAATAACAAGCTGAAAAGTGAGCCAGAAGACTGGTGAAAACTGAATCAAGTATAAAATTGACATCTTCTAAGGAGTTCAGATGAGAGCTTTCAGAGCATCATTAATATAAAACTGTATGGGAATCTTATAGCTTGTCTCTTCTGTGCATCTTTTGCATTTTGTACACACTCGAAACCTTTCTGTCTCTTGCCATCTCATTTTCACCCAACACCAAAAGGCTGCACGTTGATATCTTGAAGACTGTAGAACAATGCAAGCCTTAGCGTGTAAATGGCTATGGTTGGGGGGACGGGCATGCATGAGCAGTGTGCACATTTTAGGCGTACACATCAACTCAAGCTGAGTTCTGATAGCGTGCTCGGAGTTTTTCGCGTGCAGGCGCTTTAATATACGAGTCGTAATTATGCTTGGAAGTGAAATCCAGTTAATATGCCTTCTGGAGGGGTGAGGCCGTTTCTTCTCAACTCTTGAAATTACGGATGCAAAGAGAGAGCAGCATCGCTAATTATATATCTTAAGACAGGCAATGCAGACTTGGAATATTGCATGCTATTGGGTATTTTTAGATGCCGTGTGCCGAAGCAAATTGCTCCTCATGGCCATTGTTTTCTTTCTTCAGAAAGAGGAAAGCTTCTAATTTTCGCAGAGTCAGGTCTAGAAACTTATACTTTTCTTCATCTCGAAATTTTCAAAAACTGTCCTAAATCATTGCTTTAAAATTCACTAGAAAGCCTAGCAAAAGATTTTAAGCTAATTTAATTTCAAGGATCTATCAGTGAAGTTTTCTTGCTTTCTTAATTGTCGCGTTAGAATCAAAATTTTTGTGCTAGCACAGAAAAGTTTGTACATGTACTATACAAGTATAGTCATTTGTAGTTTTCTAATTCATTCTAGTGCAATAATACGTAGAAAGTATATGATCGTATGCTGTGCTTCCCTGTCTTATAACAATCTTGTTTGAAGCCGAAAATACGCTTCTGTTTTTTATTAGATTTCCCGATTGGTTAAAGAGCGAATGGTCGCATCCGCGAGCCATCCGCCTTAATATCCTTCCTCTCGCGCCAATAGGGCTTCATCGATTGCCTGGCCTGAGCCAAAAGCGCTGGGAGTTTTCACTGCCGCTCATCATTTGTAGACGGAAGCAGATTTGGTTTCTTTAGCTCCTCCTCTCTTCCCCCATACTAACCGCCCCCCGCGCCGCCTGCTTTTAAAGCATTAACATTCCCGTTTGCATAGTCTGTAGTTGCCGGGATCCTGTCAAGCAATATCCGGCCCTGTTGTTCAAGAAGTTATTATCAATCAGCCGCATCGCATGGCAGGGAGACGGCAATGACTCAGTGCAGGTCAGTAGCCCCGCTGGAGCTCGACGCCGAGTCCGTGGCATTCCTAGCCGACGCCAGCAGTCTGACCGGAGACCAGGTGCGCCAGCTGTACGCTGACTTCAAGGCCACTCAGCCGTCCGGAAGCCGATCTGACTTTCTCAACCTGCTAGCCAAGACGCACAGCTCGGCTGAACTGTTGCGCAAGAAGGCGCATCAATTCTTTGAATTATTTGACGCCAATAAAGATCACAGCATCTCAAAAGACGAGGTGTTGACTATAATGAACACCGTCTTTCAGACTGCTCGCGATCGCGGCGTACAGCTGAGAAAGACGCCACTGCAGGTGTGCGAAGACTTCTTCAAACAGCTGGACACGGATAGGAACTGCCTGATCTCGCACCAGGAATTCGTTGAGGGCGTCCTCACGGATCCCGATCTGCTGAGAATTCTGCAGACGCCTGAAGTTATGGAAACCTTAGGGCGGTGGGCGGACAGCTAGCTGACCTGATGCGGCGCTTTGACAACAGACTGACATTCCGGCAGGAGCAAATATATGGGTCATAATAGTTTTATGCTTGTTCATGCCTAGAGTCCTATGATAGCAATGGTAGATTGGGTGCCTTTACAAAGTTACTAGAGAACTCTGGGATTCTACACAAGAAAGGATGTAAACTCAAGCACCGGAATGGATTTCGAAGTGAAGCTCCAAACCAAGCCAACTGACTTATAGGAAGCCAAACAACTCTCAGGTGATGGGTTCCACTGGTCTCATCATTAATCTCTATTTTAGACTTTTCGGACCTGAGCTTCCGGTTCAGATTCGGTGCTTAAGTTGACAACATATGGAGGCAGATCGAAGTTTTCAAATCTACTTTAAAGTGTCGTTAGCACTATTGCTGTCAGTTTTAACGGTGTTATACTCGATGCGCAGTGCTGTACATGCAAGGACACCTCGCGCATGCTGCGTACTGTGGATCAGCGATCGTGTAATTTGCAATAAATCATCATATTTATTTTCAATTCCAAAATCGCTGCGTAATTAATAACTTCTGTTAAAAAATAAACGCCCATGCTTTCGCTACAAAGCTTCATAACTAAAAGTGCACCACGTTCCGTTACATGCCTCGATGCCCATGCAGGTAAATTCAGTAGTGTTGTTTTACCCAATTTTTGATGTTGGTTTATTAATTATTATGCTACCAGAAACGGTTAGTCTAATAAGCGTTAAAAGCTTATTGAATGTTTAGGAGTATATAAGCTACATTAAGCGTTCCTATAATTCACTTAAGCAAAGTTGTGAGCCTGTCGCAATTGATTTGTGCCCGCGGATTGCGGAACAGCTGGCTTGCCGCACCATCAGGGAAACTGTGCGAGAAAAGGACTTTAAGTGCCATGGAGGCACACGTGTTAGGACACATCACTGTCCCGTCTGCTGCATGTCCGTCGATCCTCGCTGCCCCCCCCCTCCTCGCAGAATCGATTCTTGCAAACTAGCACGACTAGCATTTAGCGGTTCTCTCGTTTTGGTCGATGAAGACGCAGCTAGCAGCTACATGTATATGGAGTGATGGACAGTTGTTGTTGGTGAAATAGAAGGTGTACTACGTAGCTCGTATGTGTTTTTGCCTGGCAATAAGCTCTGTAGCTCTAGTATTTTTTCGGGACCTGCACATCCTTAAAATCTACTTTTACACGTACAGGTAAAAACATAAATATATATAAAGACAATAAACATGTAAAACATACCACAGAACAATGAACCTAAGACCTTACATGTAAATTTACGAGTATAGTGTATTTATTTGCAAATTTTATCGGCATGGATCGAGAGACTGACTGTAAACATCACGACATCGTCCTATAATTATATTATGCTTCTCTGGCTTGGATCAGCTGCCGAGTATATAATTTCTGCTCGCGAATCGCTGTAGGCTTTTAATTTGTGTAGCTCATTTGTTTTCCGAGCGCTGCTACATGAGTCTAATTCCCTGTCCTACAAGTAGAGCTTAACATTTCAATTTCCTGTGCGCTCGAAATAGACGCAGAATGCAAATGCGTGTTTTTTTACTCACAAAGTATCAATAGATCAGCTGACTGAACTTACATGTAAATAAGAGCTCCCCATTAGTTATTACACATGCATGGCAGTCCAAAATCCACATCGTGACGAGGGATAAAATTTGTTTCCAAGCGATCAAATTGCAGAACTAAAAATATCCATATTGGCTATTACAGGGGTCCATGGGCGTACATTTCTGTGCATGTACAGAACCTGCAACCAATTTTGATGTAACTTAACTTTTAATTAACATGTAAGTTTGTGTTGCAATTAATTTTATTCCGGTAATGGGTAGATTACACAGTGTTACATACTCGTAAACATAAAAAACTCTGAACTACATTCTGTATATATCTATCCACGCTGATATCGAATCAATCGAATTGATAAATAACATATTCCATTAAATATATACTAAAAGCCGTAGAATACAAGCAGCTGAGATCGTCAGTCTGTCTTTCATAGATAAATAATCAGCCAGAGGGTCAATTAGATAGCTTTTGTTTTGTTTAAATGTGTCGGGTTTTAAAATCGCGAGCACTATAATTCAAAGTTCGACTTTCCTAGACACATTAGGTTTTTCACGTCTCGATTTGGCACGGGATTTGTATGATTTGCATGGGCATGGCTTAGTTCAGTATGTTTGCTTGTCTCTCTGCTGTGCCAGTTATCACAAAGTGTTTCATTAATCTTGCAAAAGACCTTGGCCTATAGCCAGGTCTATTCTACTCAATTAAAAATATACAACAGTTTTTATTTTTTCTTATCCATTGTCATTGTCAATTTGTCATTAATGTGTTTTAATTCGTAAGATATTTGCATAATATGCATAAGATATTTGAATTAAAGCTATTATACTATTGATTTATAGGGCTTCTTGAAGTTTATGTTGATAAAATAGTTGCAATTTTGATAGGATCATAATTCCGTCTCTAAAAAGGGGTTTTTGATGGTGCTGATTTCAAATTTGAGCTCCATTTTTTGGTAGCTTTAACCCAATTATATGTAGCTTAAAGCCAACCACCAGGGCATGGGGAATAGGGTGGGGAGATTTTCCATGAGGATTGATTTTATCAACATAAACTTCAATAGAGGCATTGAGACCTATTGAAGGTTATGTTGATTTATTTCAATCCTAATAGGGGGGGGGGGGTTGTAGCTTAAAGCCAACCACTGGGGCATGGGGAATGGAGGGTTTCAGGGTGGGGAGATTGAGTAAATTGTGATTGCATCAACCATACAGGTAACTTTCTGCTGTTTTTTACATTTTTGAGATTTTGGGTGTCCTACAACTAGTACAAGTGTCCATTGCAAGTTTTAGAAAAATTGGAAAATTGAAAGTATTTTATCAACATAAACTTCAAGAAGCCCGATTTATAGTCTTTGCAATTGTGTTATATCCTTATTGTTTAGGCCAAATCAGAATTAGGCATTACTTAATAAATTGGGCCTACTGCCAATCCTATGGTGCAATTGTTACCATTTGAAAAACTACAAATCAGCCCTTTAGCCTTATTGTTATGAAACGTGTGTTGTCTTAAATAAATACCTTTCATTCTATTTAATAAAAATATTTATTTGGGGCTTTGTAGGTTATAAAATATAAATTCAACTTACTTTAAAATTGGCACAAGTTGAAGTTGGCAAAGTAAGATTGTCCAAAAAAAATTGGGTAAACCAATAACCTATCTCAGTAAAAAAGTGACCCACTTTGACAAAGGCAATAGCCATAGTTTGAAACACCCTGAATGTATGCCAAACTAAAATCTCCCACAATTTATTTGATGTGCTAATGTAATGTATGGCATATGCCAAATTTTTTCTATTCAGAAAAAATTGTAATCCCAGAAAAAAACAAGGCTTGTTACAAACTTTATTTCTAGTGTTGCAGCACACTGAATGATCTTTTTTGCTTATTCATTTCACTTTTTTGCTTTTTTGCTAATACTCTTTATAGCAAGAAGTCAATATATCAAATTTATAACACTTTTTAATATCCATTTTTATATGCCAGATAATATGCCAGATTTAAAAAAATTGGGCATTCCTTCGGTTTACGATCCCTGAAATTGGTGACGATCCCCATAAGAAAGATACGCAAGAGTAAGAAATTCGTGTTTTTTAATCATATTTTAAACCAGCACTGAAAATCACTCCAAGCCTTTTTATTTTTCTGTCGTCAAACGATCGAATGCCAACCAGAATGAAACGATGCAAAGAGATCTGTTCATTCGCATACATTTATCAAATTGAAAGAGTTGCTCGTTACAGAACTCGTTTCAGAACTGTTCCATGCAGAGGATCCTATGTATCCACTTCGGTTTACGATCATTTAAATGGCAGAAATACATGTAAATGATCGTGAACCTAAGGTAGGGGGTTTTAGTGTACCATTTCACGCCTCAGAACTGTTCCATGAAGACGATCCTATATATCCACTTCAGTTTACACATTTACGACCACTGTACGGCAGCTTCCAACTTGACTCCATACATCGTCTGCAGAGATCTATGGATGAAAACAAATGAATTAATAATACTATTACATCTCCACTATCCCCCCCTCAGCTTCGGTTTACGATCATATGAATATAGAATCTGTATGTAAATGATCGTAAACCAAAGGTAGTGTGTATCCCGATAGTGATCAATTTTGGTTTACTGCTCTACTACTTACACGGAAACCCCCTATCTTCAGTTCACGATAATTTACATGTATTTCTGCCATTTAAATGATCGTAAACCAAAGTGGATATTTAGGTTTTACTCACTTTTGTGACACTGAGCATGCCATGCCATGGGAGAAACTAGGTCGGCTATTCCGTTCAGTTTTTCCAGTGAAACAAATAATCTTGGTTTCTCAATTTTTGCTTCTTTCGAGCAGGCCATGATCACTGAAATAGAAAAATACATGGGGATCGTGAACCGAAATACGGGTGGAAAAATGATCGTAAACCGAAGGAATGCCAAAAATTGTATACCAAAAGTTGTGAGTATATGCCAGATTAATCTAGCATACCAAGGTCTGGATCGTGTAGTAGTGTACACTGGAACAAGAATCCTATCTTAGCTAAATGTATGCCAGTGTATGCCAAAAACAAAAATTTCCCTAAAATGTACACCATAAATTACTCCTAAAAAGGTCATTTGGTTTTCATGAGTAGAGTTTTCTAAGAAAGGCTTTTGTACAAAAAGTCTTTTTAAATATGAATATTTTTATTGGATCTGTGGGTGGGTAAAGCAAACCAAACTGGGGATCCTAAGATGGGCTCTGCACAAAATAAGCAAAATAAATTAAAAAGGAAAAATACTAGTAGTGGGGGTAGCTGCTGCACCATGCACTAGGAGCATAAATCAACCATTGGGTCAAGAGCTAGGCCAACCGGGGGCAGTGATGTCAAGCCCTCTGGTGCTAATGATGCATAAGTTACTTAGAAAAGTTTATACAAAAATTACACAAAGAAAGTAAAAGTTTCTATAATCCCAGAAAAAAACAAGGCTTGTTACAAACTTTATTTCTAGTGTTGCAGCACACTGAATGATCTTTTTTGCTTATTATAATATTATTATAATAAAATATTAAATTAAAACAAAGAATATCAGTTTTAGCAAAAAAAATATATTTTTAAAGTTTAGTAAAACTTATATTTTAAAAATATATATTCTGAAAAAATTGACATATAAACAACTTCATACATGCGCAACTGCTGGCCGACCTGGCCTATCTGGCCACCATAAATTGTGGTGGACCAGGGGTAAGTCGCAAAAATGCCCAGCCTAAAAATACGGACGTAGTACTAATTAGATGACGAGGCTTTTAGCCCTTATAAGACAGTCATAGTTACTCCTGCCGTTTACTCAAAATGCGTTAGGGTTTCTTTCACAGATAAGTCGCATTTTTGGTCAAAAAGTAAGTCGCATGGCCAGTGTAAATCAGGGGGGGGGGGTTGCGCATGTATGAACAACTTTGGACTTGGCATAAAAAATTATTTTTACACTGGCATAGAATTTAAAAAAAGTATTTTCTGGTATACCCCTGCCATGATTTGGACTATGGGTAACAAATGCAATATTCATCATTTTCAAAGGATATTATGCAAGTTTTTTAAACATAAATATTGTGCACATATAAACCTTTTAGACTTGCACAAGTTTGTTAGAAATGTGCACATAAATGTGCAAGTCAGAGCACAAGGAATATATCCAAGATTTTGTACAAAGTTCTATCCTAGTTTAAGCTTATATGAAATGTCAAATTCTGTCAAGGGGTTAGATATGATTATGAATGTAACCACAAAATTGTGGTTTCATAACACATTTCACTATTGTGACTTATGGAATTTCAACCTATGATTGTGATTTTCTTATTTCTTTGAATTATATTTTTGTAGATTTAAATAAAGTGGTCTGGTAAAAATGATCAAAGAATATAATAACTTCCTTTTGGTATTTAATTATTAGCTCATTCAAAATGAGACTATGTCACAGAATCCTAGATATATAAAATAAAATAAAACCAAGAGCCCTAGGTTAAATACCAATATTCTAAATATAGTGTAGATTACCTAGACATAAATATAAACATATTGAATTCAAAATAAATTAAATTATTGCAAAAAATCAACTCAGACATTGTCAGACAACTCTGACAATGAGTCAGACAACTCATTTTAGTGTCATATTTATTAAGGGATTTTGTAAAATTAATGCATCCCAAAATTTTTGATGTTTTTCACTAATTAAAGGTTGTGATCTTTAACAAAAATGCACAAAGTTTATTACTGTTTTCAAAGATATAAACATTTTACATATAAAACTGCTATTTTTAGTTTCTAGCTTCATCTTGTTTCAGTTTTTAGCTTTATTAGTGATTAGTGATTAGCAAATGATATTGGCAATAATTTCCACAATCACAATAATAATCCTACCCAACAAAAACAATATCATGAAATTCTACACATTTACACAATAAAGGTATTTGTCCGACCTCTAATTCTATCAATCTATTTTTTAGCAATCTGGTAGACATAGTAAAGTATCCACCCTAAGCTAGTAAGCCATTTCTCCCATTGCAACTGCAAGTTATACAATTGACATCTCATGCAAAGAACAATATTGTTTATCACCACTGGCCTATTAACTTAAGTATCTAATCTATAATTTTTGGCTTTGTCTAATTTTGCACAGTGTTTAAACATTTTTATTTTTTAATATTGTTTACACAATATAACTTAAATTTATTGTGGTAGCTAAAGTTTCTTTCCTTCCTTGAGGTTTGTGGCCTTAGGAGCATTTAGAGTTAAGAGTGAACAACAATCACTTAACAAGCAAGATGGACAGAACTCGGCCTAGGGGGGCAGGCCCAATCTGGCTCAGCCAATGAGAGAGCAATAAGGTGAGAGGGTCAAAGTCACAGACAGAACTTGGCCTAGGGGGGGGCAGGCCCAATCTGGCTCAGCCAATGAGAGAGCAATCAGGTGAGAGGGTCAAAGTCACAGACAGAACTCGGCCTAGGGGGGGGGGCAGGCCCAATCTGGCTCAGCCAATGAGAGAGCAGTAAGGAGAGTGGTCAGAGTCACAGACAGAACTCGGCCTAGGGGGGCGGGCAGGCCCAATCTGGCTCAGCCAATGAGAGAGCAGTAAGGAGAGTGGTCAAAGTCACAGACAGAACTCGGCCTAGGGGGGCAGGCCCAATCTGGCTCAGCCAATGAGAGAGCAATAAGGTGAGAGGATCAAAGTCACAGACAGAACTCGGCCTAAGGGGGCCGGCCCAATCTGGCTCAGCCAATGAGAGAGCAATAAGGTGAGAGGGTCAAAGTCACAGACAGAACTCGGCCTAGGGGGGTGGCCCAATCTGGCTCAGCCAATGAGAGAGCAATAAGGTGAGAGGTCAAAGTCAGACATAAGAGGGAAAGAGGTAAGTCCAACTGTTTATTGGCCTGGCGCGCCACCCCTTCTCTCTCTTGCTTGCAATGCACACGCATTGGATGTGGCTTTTTCAAGTTTTCCTGCAATCTTCAGTCTTAAATTGATTTCTTATATAAATAACAGAATGAAATTACTCATTTCATGGGTTTGCTTGTTGAAAGCTTCAAAAACGAAATTATTTTCAAAAAATTTAATATTTTTTACTATGATAAAGAGGAAAAACGCTCATTTTGCTACTGAAAAGAGTAGATAAACGCATTTTTCATATAGCATATCTAGAATTCTGAGCCAATAAATACCAAAAAGCCCACAGATGCGCTCCGCAGTGCCATGGCTTTCATTAATGTGTCGCCGCTCGCTGCGCACATCGTCAGCGTTGTTCAAACGCGACTATTACGAAGTGCTGGGCCTCGGCCGTCAGGCCGATCAGAAAGATATTAAACGGGCTTATTATCAGCTGGCTAAAAAATATCACCCGGATGTTAATAAGAATGATCCAGGCGCGGCTAAGAAGTTCCAGGAAGTGTCTGAGGCCTACGAGGTGCTGTCGGATGAGGCCAAGCGGCGGCAGTATGACGCATACGGCATGGCTGGAGGCGGCAGCGGCGGTCCCGGGCAGTCCACATCAGCTAGTGGCCGAAGCAGTGGCGGGTTCCAGGTAGCTTTTGTAGAAATTCTTTTTTCTGTGCTAGGGATGCTCAACATTCAGGAATTCGGGATGCTCAACATTCAGGAATTCGGGATGCTCAACATTCAGGAATTCGGGATGCTCAACATTCAGGAATTCGGGATGCTCAACATTCAGGAATTCGGGATGCTCAACATTCAGGAATTCGGGATGCTCAACATTCAGTAATTCGGGATGCTCAACATTCAGGAATTCGGGATGCTCAACATTCAGGAATTCGGGATGCTCAACATTCAGGAATTCGGGATGCTCAACATTCAGTAATTCGGGATGCTCAACATTCAGGAATTCGGGATGCTCAACATTCAGGAATTCGGGATGCTCAACATTCAGGAATTCGGGATGCTCAACATTCAGTAATTCGGGATGCTCAACATTCAGTAATTCGGGATGCTCAACATTCAGGAATTCGGGATGTTCAACGTTCACAGATATGGGATTCTCAGCATTCGGGATTCTTAACATTCAGGGATTTGATACTCTTAAGTTTTTGGGATCAGTATTCTCGGAGATTTGAGATCAGTATTCTCAAAGATTCGGGATCAGTATTCTCAAAGATTCGAGATCAGTATTCTCAAAGATTCGGGATCAGTATTCTCAAAGATTCGAGATCAGTATTCTCAAAGATTCGGGATTAGTATTCTCAAAGATTCGGGATCAGTATTCTCAAAGATTCGGGATCAGTATTCTCAAAGATTCGAGATTAGTATTCTCAAAGATTCGGGATCAGTATTCTCAAAGATTCGGGATCAGTATTCTCAAAGATTCGGGATCAGTATTCTCAAATATTCTTCCCACTTGTTGTTCCCGCTGACTCCACCCGCAGGGCGGTTTCGAGAGCTACCACGGCTCCATTGATCCCGAAGAGCTGTTTCGTAGAATTTTTCGCGATGCCGGCTTCGATTTCAGCGGTTTCAACAACAATGACTCGGCAACACAAGGCTTCGCCGAGAGCGTATTCGGCTTCGGGCCGGCTAAAGAGGTGTCGCTTCGGCTCACCTTTGAGGAGGCCGCCTGCGGCGCTGTCAAGGCTGTACAGGTGAACGCTGTCGGCGACTGTAGAAAGTGTCGCGGTTCTGGCGCTGAGCCTGGCTCCAGAGTTGTTAACTGTCCGCAGTGCAACGGCACAGGTGAGCGCATTCTTTAGGGTAAACGGCTGGAGTAAGTATGAATACTTTAGCAGAATAATAGCCTCGTGTTATAGTTTGTGGTTTTTTTATGTTTGTAGAATTGATAGTCTGTGGAATTGCTAGTTTGTGGAATTGCTAGTTTGTGGAATTGCTAGTTTGTGGAATTGCTAGTCTGTGGAATTGCTAGTCTGTAGAATTGTTAGCTTGTGGAATTGGTAGCTTGTGGAATTGGTAGCTTGTGGAATTGCTAGTTTGTGGAATTGCTAGTCTGTGGAATTGCTAGTCTGTAGAATTGTTAGCTTGTGGAATTGGTAGCTTGTGGAATTGGTAGCTTGTGGAATTGCTAGTTTGTGGAATTGCTAGTTTGTGGAATTGCTAGTTTATGGAATTGCTAGTCTGTGGAATTGCTAGTTTGTGGAATTGCTAGTCTGTGGAATTGCTAGTCTGTAGAATTGTTAGCTTGTGGAATTGGTAGCTTGTGGAATTGGTAGCTTGTGGAATTGCTAGTTTGTGGAATTGCTAGTTTGTGGAATTGCTAGTTTATGGAATTTCTAGTTTGTGGAATTGTTAGCTTGTGGAATTGCTAGCTTGTGGAATTGCTAGTTTGTGGAATTGCTAGTTTGTGGAATTGCTAGTTTATGGAATTGCTAGTCTGGGGAATTGCTAGTTTGTGGAATTGCTAGTTTATGGAATTTCTAGTTTGTGGAATTGCTAGCTTGTGGAATTGCTAGCTTGTGAAAGCGCCCCAAACAATGACTAAAGCAGCACTCGCACCGCTGCAACACAATTGCATTCGGCAGGCTACGAGACTCTGTCAACTGGCGCCTTCTACATGCGCTCCACCTGTCGCAGATGCGGCGGCGCCAGGCGCGCAGCCGCCACGCCGTGCACCGAGTGCGGCGGCAAAGGTCGCACTATTCAACGGCGCAATCTGCAGATTGTTGTGCCCGCCGGGGTGGAATCTGGCCAGACTCTGCGGGTGCCGCTGAGCGGCGTCGGTGGCGGCTCCACGGAGGAGATTTGGGCTCGAATTGAAGTGACGCCCAGCGATCGGTTTCGACGCGACCGGGCCGATGTGCATTCGGATGTTGAGGTTTGTTAGCTCTGTGTTGGTGCCTGCTTTGATTTCCCAGATTTGATTCCGCTGGGTGTGGGATTGCATAAACACAAATTGAATCCACTGATGAATACACCTGAGGAGGGTAGCGGAATTCACTGATTAATACACCCGAGGAGGGTAGCGGAATCCACTGATGAATACACCTGAGGAGGGTAGCGGAATCCACTGATGAATACACCTGAGGAGGGTAGCGTAATCCACTGATGAATACACCTAAGGAGGGTAGCGGAATCCACTGATGAATACACTTAAGGAGGGTAGCGGAATCCACTGATTAATACACCTGAGGAGGGTAGCGGAATCCACTGATTAATACACCTGAGGAGGGTAGCGGAATCCACTGATGAATACACCTGAGGAGGGTAGCGGAATCCACTGATTAATACACCTGAGGAGGGTAGCGGAATCCACTGATGAATACACCTGAGGAGGGTAGCGGAATCCACTGATTAATACACCTGAGGAGGGTAGCGGAATCCACTGATGAATACACCTGAGGAGGGTAGCGGAATCCACTGATAATTTCACCTGAGGAGAGTAGCGGAATCCACTGATTAATACAGTGTACACCTGAGGAGGGTAGCGGAATCCTAAGCTATTGCAATGGATAGAGTTTGCCATACATAGGACTGCAAGTAGTCAGAAGGATATCTATCAGATGGCCTATCAATATCTAAAACTGACGCGATGTTTGTTTGTACTATAAGGAGGAAGCATAATTACACTCTTATAGGTGAGCATCAGCCAGGCAGTGCTAGGCGGCACAATCAGTGTCAGAGGTCTCCGTGAACAGCTTAGCGTTAATCTTCCGCCGGGCACCAACTCTCACGATACGATTCGCCTGTCTGGCCAGGGCATCGCCCGCATCGGCGGCTACGGCAACGGCGATCATGTTGTGCACGTGAAGATCAAATCGCCTCGCCGGTTGAGTCAGGAACAGCGCGAACTGCTGCTAAAGTTTGCCCAGCTGGAGGGAGCAAACGATTATCGGGGTGGAACTGTTGACGGGGTGCTGCGGTCTGTCACTGCTGGTGAGGCTTCTGCTCACTGCAGTCATTGTTGCGTAATTATGTTTTAGGATAGTCAACTTTTTGGAGAAGTTTAGCAGTCTACTCATTCCTAAAACCGCCCTGTACTCATTCCTAAAACCGCCCTGTACTCATGTCTAAAACCGCCCTGTACTCATGTCTAAAACCGCCCTGTACTCATGTCTAAATCCGCCCTGTACTCATGTCTAAAACCGCCCTGTACTCATGTCTAAAACCGCCCTGTACTCATTCCTGAAACCGCCCTGTACTCATGTCTAAATCCGCCCTGTACTCATGTCTAAAACCGCCCTGTACTCATGTCTAAAACCGCCCTGTACTCATGTCTAAAACCGCCCTGTACTCATTCCTAAAACCGCCCTGTACTCATGTCTAAATCCGCCCTGTACTCATGTCTAAAACCGCCCTGTACTCATGTCTAAAACCGCCCTGTACTCATTCCTGAAACCGCCCTGTACTCATGTCTAAAACCGCCCTGTACTCATGTCTAAAACCGCCCTGTACTCATGTCTAAAACCGCCCTGTACTCATGTCTAAAACCGCCCTGTGCTTATGTCTAAAACCGCCCTGTACTCATTCCTAAAACCGCCCTGTACTCACTCCTTAAACTGCCCTCTACTCACTCCTAAAACCGCCCTCTACTCACTCCTAAAACCGCCATCTACTCACTCCTAAAACCGCCCTCTACTCACTCCTTAAACTGCCCTCTACTCACTCCTAAAACCGCCCTCTACTCACTCCTAAAACCGCCCTCTACTCACTCCTAAAACCGCCCTCTACTCACTCCTAAAACCGCCCTCTACTCACTCCTAAAACCGCCCTCTACTCACTCCTAAAACCGCCCTCTACTCACTCCTTAAACTGCCCTCTACTCACTCCTAAAACCGCCCTCTACTCACTACTAAAAAAGCCCTCTACTCACTCCTAAAACCGCCCTCTACTCACTCCTAAAACCGCCCTCTACTCACTCCTAAAACCGCCCTCTACTCACTCCTAAAACCGCCCTCTACTCACTCCTAAAACTGCCCTCTACTCACTCCTAAAACCGCCCTCTACTCACTCCTAAAACCGCCCTCTACTCACTCCTAAAACCGCCCTCTACTCACTCCTAAAACCGCCCCACATTTCGCCTTTTCAGAGCTGCTGAGCACAATACTCAGAGTGCTCGCTGACCGCAAATTGAGCCTATTCGACAAACTGAAAGAGATTGGTTGGCACCTGAAGAAAGCTGTATTGGGTTAATGGATTTATTAATGAGAAATTTTGTTAGTAAAAAATATCGTCAGTCTGCAGTCAAATCAAGCAGTTTTAAAAGATTCTTATCGTCCAGCCGTTTGAATATTATTAATAAATGTTAGATGTGTTCCAGCTCAGTGTCCACCAGCATGCCTGCTGTTCGTTTGCTTATGCATAGACTTCAATAGTTTTGCTATATATATCCGGAATATGAGCTTTTGTCATAAAGTAAAACTCAACCGCATCTTTGAATGATTTGCCATTTTTATAGAGGTACTTGCATTTTGGTTTGGTTGATTTTTTTAACTTTATAGAGAAATTCCTCATGAAATTCCCCCTGTGAGAAAATCCTTATTGAGGAATTCCCCCATCATCCCCATTTAAGAAGTTCTCCATCGAGAAAATCCCTGGTTTGCAGAGTTTCCTATTGAAAAAATCTCCATTTGAGAAATTCCCCATTGAGAAAATCCCCATTGAGAAAATCCCTCATTTGAGAAATTCCCTTTTGAAAAATCCCCGATCTGAGAAACTTCCCATTGAGAAATCCCTATTTGAGAAATTTCCCGTTGAGAAAATCCCCCATTGAGAAATCCCCTATTTGAGAAATTTCCCATTGAGAAATCCCCTATTTGAGAAATTTCCCATTGAGAAATCCCCTATTTGAGAAATTTCCCATTGAGAAATCCCTATTTGAGAAATTTCCCGTTGAGAAAATTCCCTAATTGAGAAATCCCCTATTTGAGAAATTTCCCATTGAGAAATCCCTATTTGAGAAATCCCCTAATTGAGAAAATTCCCCATTGAGAAATCCCCTATTTGAGAAATTTCCCATTGAGAAAATCCCTATTGAAAAAATCTCAGATTTGAGAAATTCCCCATTAAGAATTCCCCGCTAAGCATTCACAAATGCAATTCCTGGAGCCTGAGAGCCCTTAGCCGGCCATTGCATCGCCAATTCATGTTGCACTCCGTGGCCCCAAATTCAACAACGCCGTCGACTTTGTCCGGCGTCGACATCAACGACGATGACACCGGCGACGGCTACGTTACGATCAAAGCTATTGGAATCCCTTTGATCTTTGCCGCCAATATAATGGCTGGATTATTGCCGCTAGCGCTCCGGGCTCGGTGCCTTGGAACTGGCACTGCTGGGTCCAGGGGCGGCGGCGGAAGCCGTCTGCGGGCCTGGATGAGCCCGGCCAGTTGCTTCAGCGCCGGGGTGTTTCTGGCCTCCTGCTTTGTCGGCCTGTTGCCCTCGGTTCGGGCCAGTTTCCTTCGCCTGTATCCGGGTAGCCACCTGCCGCTCACTGAGCTCAGCTTGATGTCCGGCTTCTTTGCCGTCTGGGCCTTGGACCTGTTCGCTCACTGGGCCTGCTCCGGCCATTGCTGCTTTTCCAAAGAGAAGCAGCAGCAAAAGCAACGGCAATTACAATTGCCCGAATGGCGAAAAAGACAGCTGCAACGGCAAGCTAACGGCGAACGAATGTCGAACGGTGATCAGCTGATCTCATCGCCGTCTTCAGCTGATTCGTCTTCGGTGTCATTGAGCGGCGCGGCTCCTCTGCTGGCCGACTCCGGCGACGAGGACGAGAATGACGCTGAGGAGACCGCCTTTGACCGGTCGCACCATCAGCTGCAGCATCACGGCCATCACCATCACGACTTCTTCATTGGAGCTGGTTAGCTGCCTTTTTTGTACTGATAGATCGACTTTCCTCAAGACAGGCTTATATACAGGCTTACAGACAGACTTTACAGACAGGCTTACAGACAGACCTTACAGACAAGCTTACAGACAGGCTTACAGACACACCTTACGGACAGGCTTACAGACACACCTTACGGACAGGCTTACAGACACACCTTACGGACAGGCTTACAGACACACCTTACGGACAGGCTTACAGACACACCTTACGGACAGGCTTACAGACACACCTTACGGACAGGCTTACAGACACACCTTACGGACAGGCTTACAGACGGGCTTACAGACAAGCTTACACAGTACAGACATCCTAACAGATAAACCTTACAGACCGGCTTACAGACAGAACTCACAGACAGACCTACAGACAGACCTTACAGACAGACTTTTACAGACCTTACAGACAGACCTACAGACAGATCTTACAGTCAGACTTTTACAGACAGGCTTACAGACAGACCTTACAGACAAGCCTACAGACAGACCTTACAGACAGACCTACAGACAGACCTTACAGACAGACTTTTACAGACCTTACAGACAGACCTACAGACAGATCTTACAGTCAGACTTTTACAGACAGGCTTACAGACAGACCTTACAGACAAGCCTACAGACAGAACTTAGAGATAGGCCTTACAGACAGGCTTACAGACATAATTTTACAGACAGACCTACGGACAGACTGTACATACAGGCTTATAGATCGACCTTACAGACAGACCTACAGTGTACAGACAAGCTTACAGATAGGACTTACAGCCAGCTAGCCGCAAAGCGCGTACTGCATTCCCTCGCCCAGACTCGTCAAGCCCGGCTGCCACAATGAACGCCATCCTGCTGACCCTATCAATGGGCGTGCACAGCCTATTAGAAGGCATTGGCGCCGGGGTCAGCCAGTCGGGCGCAACCGTGCTGACCCTGCTAGCCGCTATGCTGATGCACGAGTCATTGTGCAGCCTGTCGCTTGGCGTGGCCCTTCTGAGGGGCGGAGCGCCGCCCAGACTGCAGGCTTGCCTTGTTGGCCTGTTCTCCGCGTTAATACCTGCCGGCTTAGCGATTGGCTTGGCTATTGAGGCTGGCGTGGGCAGTCAGACTGGAGAATCGGCAATTTCCGCTCACAGAGCAGTGGCGGCGCTTCAGGTTTGCGGCTTGTCTGGGGCATTTTTGTTATTGCTTGTGAACAAGTTTCTACTCTTGAGCTCCATTCCGATTTCTAAAGCTTTACATCCTACTGTACAGTAGTATCTAGTGATTTCTGCTGCAGTAATTTGAACATAATTTTCTTCTCTTTTAGACTGCCTGAGTCTTCTGTTACTCTTACATGCCACAGACTGTCACTCTTGCATGCCACAGACTATCACTCTTGTATACCGGGCTGTCACTATTACATGTATGGGCTGTCACTCTTTCATATTGAAACTGTCACTCTTACATGCTGGACTGTCGCTCTTACATTCTAGACTGTCACTCTTGCATGCCACAGACTGTCACTCTTACATGTTAGGACTGTCACTCTTACATGTTAGGACTGTCACTCTTACATGTTAGGATCCTGTCACTCTTACATGTTAGGACTGTCACTCTTACATGTTAGGACTGTCACTCTTACATGTTAGGACTGTCACTCTTACATGTTAGGACTGTCACTCTTACATGTTAGGACTGTCACTCTTGCATGTTAGGACTGTCACTCTTACATGTTATGACTGTCACTCTTGCATGCCACAGACTGTCCTAACATGCCGCAGACTGTCACTCTTACATGTTAGGATTGTCACTCTTGCATGCCACAGACTGTCACTCTTGCATATTAGGACTGTCACTCTTACATGTTAGGACTGTCACTCTTACATGTTAGGATTGTCACTCTTGCATGCCACAGACTGTCACTCTTGCATATTAGGACTGTCACTCTTACATGTTAGGACTGTCACTCTTACATGTTAGGACTGTCACTCTTGCATGCCACAGACTGTCACTCTTGCATGCCACAGACTGTCCTTCTAACATGCCGCAGACTGTCACTCTTACATGTTAGGACTGTCACTCTTGCATGCCACAGACTGTCCTTCTAACATGCCGCAGACTGTCACTCTTACATGTTAGGACTGTCACTCTTGCATGTTAGGACTGTCACTCTTGCATGCCACAGACTGTCCTTCTAACATGCCGCAGACTGTCACTCTTACATGTTAGGACTGTCACTCTTACATGTTAGGACTGTCACTCTTACATGTTAGGACTGTCACTCTTGCATGCCACAGACTGTCCTTCTAACATGCCGCAGACTGTCACTCTTACATGTTAGGACTATCACTCTTGCATGCCACAGACTGTCAACTCTTACATGCCGGACCGTCTCTTTTCCATAACACAGAGCACCCACCCCTCGCACCGAACTCGCAGGGCCTGGCCTCGGGCACGTTCGCCTATGTGATATTCATAGAACTGCTGCCGCCAGAGCTGGCACCAGCTGGCAATGGCGAAGACGGACGCAGTCGTCAGGGCGTCAAGTTTGCCGCCACTCTGATTGGCTTCTGTTTGGTGGCGGGCATCTCGCTAGGGTTCGGCCATCGGCACGGGGCCTAGGCCTATGCTGTGTGTGCATGGTAGCCCTGGAGCCGTTCTGGACGAGTAGAATTATGGATAAGTTGGAGTTGCAGCTATCAGGTTAGAACAGTGACGACATTGTTAAGAAGGCTTTAGAATATTTAGCTATGAGGGCCGGCCCCCAACGCGCAGAGAGTCGTACGTGCCTGACGATTAGAAAGTCAAATTGGCGCTGTGATCTTTCAGTTTAAATTTAGACATTGTGATTATTTATCGGCTAGCTTTTCCCGTCCAGAGAGTGTTTCCAGGGCTCCATGGCTCGCTTGACAAGAGACCGGTTAAACGTTAGAATTCAGTTTTGATTATTTAATATTACTAAACGGATTTCTTACGGTTGCATTGAACTGTCTTGCAAGAGAACTTTAATCAGTATTTCATTGCGTTCGTGAATTTCTAAATGCTTCCATTAGTAGTTCTCTGCATTCATTTGATATTGTTCATAATTTGCTTTAATTTTTATTTTTGCTGTTTCTCTTTTGTTGATTTTGCATTCTTTTATTTCAATTTTCATGTATCTAATAATTTGTAGAAAGATTAAGCTTTGAACTATAAACTATAATGTTTAAGTGTGTTACCAACTCTACTTTTTTCCAACTGAAGCCCTGCAGTCCACTCCTATTTTGTTTGAGAACTATTTGAGTAGGCATATTTGTGAGCATGATTTGGTTATAGAATTCTACATTCGTATATAAATATTAATGTGTGAATGTGTATTCGCAGATATCATTGAACACTGTTGCCCTTTAGTGCTAGTTGGATATTATAATTTGCCTTCTATCGGTAATATAACTACTATTATTTGGAAAATATACAATTGCTTTACTTTTCTATTGGTGAGATCTTGTTAATCTTGTTTAACTAAGCAACCATTTACCGAAACAATTTTTTTGAATTATTAATTTCAGCTTATCTGTGCCCCTAGGTACTCGGTAGTATTTTAGGCTTAGAAACTGTGCTTATGTACTTGTAGCTAATAAGAAAGCATATAGCATACATATTATAGAACACACAAATATCTATACTGATAAGTAGGTTTACCCTAGCTGATTAATAGTAAACCTCTGATAATGGTTCCTAGTACAAAAGGAATTAAAATTCGCACAGCCTACTTATGTTGTAAACCATTTTCTCAGTCGTACAAACAAAATAAAGTAATGAAAATTCTCGATTCTCTTCATTATTAGATGCTAAATAATGAAAAAAATCTGAAGGATTTCATGAAGCTGGAAGTATTCTAAATTTTGACTGAATCAAAGTTACTTGAGGATAGCAGTGGCCCATCGAATGAAATGGGTTGCTCTTGCTACCTGTCACTGGCAGTCATGTGTCACTGGCAGTCATGTGTCATTGGCAGTCATGTGTCACTGACAGTCATGTGTCACTGGTAGTCAAATGTCTCTGGCAGTCATGTGTCACTGGCAGTCAAATGTCACTGGTAGTCAAATGTCACTGGCAGTCATGTGTCACTGGCAAAATATTCAAGCTACCGTCAAAAAACCATCAAAGCTTTGTGATTGTGCAAAAAATGACTTCAATTGTTTTATTTGATGTCATTGTGAATAAGCTTTTAGAGTGCAATTTAAGGTGCATTGCTGAGATGATTTTGCCCTTACCCCTAATCGATTTTCTTGACATACGAGTGTAGGGGGAAACTTTATTAAACAGGGAATATAACCTTGCTCAGTCCCTATGTAAGACGCAGTCTATTTTCATATTTCCTATCTAGACTATAGCTGCCTAGTCCTATACAGATGGGTGTTGAATTTCCAATTGGCATTGATCCACAGTCGCTTAGGGAAGACTCTCAGCTAGCTACGCTGGTCAAAAATTGATCAGCCAGACTTGATAGCTAGCTGACTTGCTGCAAAAAATTCCGGATTTTTGTTTAAATCGGCTGTCATCGTAAGATTAAATCTTATAGAATCTCGTGCTTTTTGCCTAGCTGTCGCTTGATTTTTTGCTTTTAAGCCGTTTAAGCCGATTTCAAGCAAGATCGTGCAGGCTTTGCGAAAGACAATGATGGCGCACCGAGATCAAGTAAAGATCAAATGCTATATTCTCGTAAATGAAGTCACGTAGCTTTACCTCTATTATGCTGGTACTTCAGAACCTTTAGGGGAATCTTTCAGTCTGAATGTTTGAAATTTTGCAGACTGTTTTTGAGAACAGCCTCAGAAATCTACTCGTATATTAATTAACTGGCTGCTTTAAACACAAAATTGTCAGACTCAAGGTTTTGAAGCCAATTTTAGGAAAATGTTTTTTTTCGTTTTTTCTCCGTTAATTTCGCTAACAAGGTAGGGTGAGGCATTTTTCATCCACTAAAGCTATATTACTTTCATACTTTCACCCAAAAGGGCGCTGAGTACCTCGGAAAGGCTCAATGGGTACTTTTAGCGGAAACGGTTTGTTGTTAGCTGTAGACTATCTTCTGCACATGTAGTATGATAATCTAACGCAGATAGGAATCAGAAAACGACTGATTTTGAAGCTCTCTAATTGGAAATTAAAGGTTAAATGCATGCTAAAAGTTTTTTCAAGTCGATCTTGAAGGTGGCGGGAACCAGACCACCAAAGTGGAACTTTTGACAACAACGGAGCGCCTTGATGTCGTTCGACTCGCGGTGAATGACGAAATTCTTCATGCTGACTGCCAGGCGAAAGAGCCCAGTTATTCCACCACTATGCGGATGCAGTATAGCTTGAAGCTGGCACCACCAGAGTGAGGCGCTCGGGGCAGATTCTCGGTGGCCTGTTGGTTGAAGCCCATGCTGGATGATGTCACCAATGGTTAGTTAGTTAAAGGCAGGGGCTGCGTTCACCCTGGCGCACTTTAAGCGACATTGTCACACAACCGGCGAGAGGCATTGCTGCCCATTCCGCCGACTCCCCTGAGCAGGCACACATGGGCGCGGATTCGTACGCAGTCATACGCACAGGCACACACTCACACAGGAGTGTACAGCGGCCCTAACTTTATTTATCGTTAGGCATGTACACTTCACTGTGCCTTGGAGGTTGGCCCTCAAGACCGTTAAAACTGCACCCAAGCCGAGATTCTAATTTAACCGGGAGTACGAACTTTGCCAGCCGGAAAGTTTCCAGCTAAAGTTCGAAGGCAAAGCTCGTAGACCCAATTTAGCACCAAATCAATGTGACTGCACTTGGAATCGAGCCTGGGCCGCTTGCACATCAGAGCGCCGCGCTAGAGGCCACTGGACTACGATTAAACTTAGAATTTGCAAGCCTCGTAAAAATTCCATCTAGATTTAACATTAAAATCCGTGTCGACTTTTCAGTAGTCCATGGGTGAGTATTAATCAACCGATGCAACTTCTGCTAGGAATCGTGACAATTACAGGGGAAATTCATTAACAAAAGTGTTCTTTGATACAAGTTCAGTTCTTTCTAGAAAAAGTTGCACTTTTCAGTACTGTGCTAGTCAACGCGTTAACTAAGAAGCCATGCAGTTTGTGCGTGTTAGAGTGTGTTTAATATGAAATTTGAAACTACTTTCCATTGTCACATTCGCATATATCTGCTCGAGTTTCAAATTTATACTGACAAAACATTCCGGAAAAAAAATTAATAATTACTCGTACCCTCGTGTAAGGGTCATCAAATATGGGGGATGTCAGGCGACACTTAAGGACCGCCTGCTGGGCGCCAAAATGGCTTTCTGCCAACAGCATTTATTTTATGCCTTGCTATTAAATTATTTGTGAAAGGTCCATGCAGAGCCCAGGAACTATTGGCTAATGCAGCAGTCTCTCGTAGCCGAATTCATTATATTTTATAGCCCCTTTTATTTGCTGCCGCATTGGTGGTGGCTCACAAATCAGACAGGCGCATAAAGTTTACAATTACCCTCTCAGTTTTCAGACTGCAGTTCAGTGTTCAGAGATGGATCCCTCGGAAAATTTGCGTGTAAGCTACTTTTGTTAAACAGAAAAATAAGAAGCATTTTAGGTGTATTGATAAGAGTAAGACGATACTCCTGTATTGGCTCTTTACGTCCCCCACCCAAGCTGAACCCCTCCAGCCACGACTTTGCACATGGAATCTCTTACCCCACCCAAGCTGAACCCCTCCAGCCACGACTTTGCACATAGAATCTCTTACCCCACCCAAGCTGAACCCCTCCAGCCACGATTTTGCACATCTAGAATCTCTTACCCCACCCAAGCTGAACCCCTCCAGCCACGATTTTGCACATAGAATCTCTTACCCCACCCAAGCTGAACCCCTCCAGCCACGACTTTGCACATCTAGAATCTCTTATCCCACCCAAGCTGAACCCCTCCAGCCACGACTTTGCACATCTAGAATCTCTTATCCCACCCAAGCTGAACCCCTCCAGCCACGATTTTGCACATCTCGAATCTCTTATCCCACCCTAGCTGAACCCCTCCAGCCACGATTTTGCACATCTAGAATCTCTTATCCCACCCAAGCTGAACCCCTCCAGCCACGACTTTGCACATCTAGAATCTCTTATCCCACCCAAGCTGAACCCCTCCAGCCACGATTTTGCACATCTAGAATCTCTTATCCCACCCTAGCTGAACCCCTCCAGCCACGACTTTGCACATCTAGAATCTCTTATCCCACCCTAGCTGAACCCCTCCAGCCACGATTTTGCACATCTAGAATCTCTTATCCCACCCTAGCTGAACCCCTCCAGCCACGATTTTGCACATCTAGAATCTCTTATCCCACCCAAGCTGAACCCCTCCAGCCACGATTTTGCACATCTAGAATCTCTTATCCCACCCAAGCTGAACCCCTCCAGCCACGATTTTGCACATCTAGAATCTCTTACCCCACCCTAGCTGAACCCCTCCAACCGCGACTTTGCACATAGAATCTCTTACCCCCAAGCTGAACCCCTCCAACCGCGACTTTGCACATAGAATCTCTTACCCCCAGCTGAACCCCTCCAACCGCGCCTGAGGACATAAAATCTCAACCCCCTCTCCCTCGGTGTTTTTCAGCCTAAAGCTGCCATGTATACAGTTCAGAGGTGCACTGGCTAATGTGCATTGAGGCTGAACCCATATGTCCCTATAGCAATTTTTTATTTCGTCTGTTAGCTTGGAATCCTACTCGTATCTTATCAGAGTGCCATTTTAATAGCCTCTATATTTATTATAAATAGCTTTATTAATCATAAACTCTTTCCTTGCTACTGAACTGAAAGTAGAAAACTGTTTACTAAGTATTATATAATATGCCTAAGTGGCTCATCTAGTTAGCTATTTTAGTATTTTTGACTGGACTGACCCCACCAGCGGTCCCAGGAGGAATAGGAGCAGCATGTTGAGCCTGCACGCCCTTTCTCCACTCCATTCGCAACTACTTTGAAGACTAAATCGAAATTACATTAATCCACTTAACCAGTCGTTCTATATAGATCTCTTCCATTTTTTACTTCATCTCGTCCTTGCAATATCCAGTTTACAGCGGGTTGCACTTAGTGGATCGGAATCCCCGGGGATCCTGAAATTGGGCTCGAATCCCCGGGACCAAATTTAGTTTTTTCACGAAAAAAGTGTCAAATGTTTTTCATGAAATTTGCGCCTACAATATCGTGGTTAAGAAATCGCTCAATGCTCATCAGATTAAATATTCGAGAAACATTCTTTTTGATAAAGTTCTAGCAGAACTTTTTGACTATGAATGCCATTCCGATTGGAATCAAATGATGATAGATTGCATCATAAGCTCCGACTTGAATTGCGTAACTACAGTTGGGTTCGCGAGGAAAGGCTCAATTCTCGCGAGATCTCGCGAGGGGTCTCGCGAGAATCTGTGTGTAACTCGTTCGTCATTGGCTGAGCCATTAACTGGGGAGAGTAAGATTGAGCGCTGTTTGGGGTGGGTTGTTTATTGAGGTTGCCCGCTTTTTCGGCGTCCACCTTAACAGTTTCTCATAGTTTTTTATGGCAAACCCTTTCTTGTTTTTCCCCATCGAAAATACATTGTCTGACACCAGGGTCGGATCCAGAGGGGGGCCAAGGGGGCCATGGCCGCGGCCAAAGAATTTTTGATCATACTTTTTTGGCCTGCTACTAAGCCAGGTCTACTTTCCAATATGGGGTTGTAGTGTTTGGTATAGCTTGCCCCCCCCCTCAAAAATTTTGTGGATCTGCGCCTGTCTGACACAGCTAATAGGAAGACTAACAGCAATTTCACGAAGCTTGCAAATGGAGATTGGACGTCGCCTGACGGACAAGCAACGTATTGATCTCCTGTCAAAGTTTTACTTAGAGAAAAGAAGTGTAGCTTAAATTAGTAGCGAAATTCAGGTCTCCCGGCGTGCCATCAGGCGCCATCCTACTCTGTCAAGGACAAAAATTAGCAAGGATAAAATCTGCCCCGAAAATGGGGGCTTCATCGATGCGCTGCTTGACGCCACTAATGGCCAAGTTTCAGCTCAAGACTTGTGCAATAGGGTGACATTAAAGTTTGGTTTGCGCCTTTCTATCTGCACAATGAAGAGAATTCGGCGACTGCGGGTTGGGTTCGAACAACAACACAGTATTGCCAGATGATCAAGTTGAAAAATAAACCCATTCGGCTATTATGTGGACCCACTTCAAGAATCATCTGGACAAGAAGATCAAGCCAAAGACGGAGCAAGCACTGGCCGATGGAATTGAAGAATTCTGGAAGCTACTGGCTGTTCAGATGTGCAACAAATTTATAGATAATATTTTTCCGTACTGCCCGCTGTCATGTTACAGTCAGGACTTCCCTCAGGATTTTAAGCTTGTTTGCCTGCTTCTTGTTTGTAACACGGGGACTCTCAGCTACGCTCGTAGTTTGCTCGGTGCGGGGCCATGGGGTGGGTGTTCTCGGAGCTAAGGCACCCTCTTGTTGGTGTATACCGACAGGCAGTTTTACTACCCAGTCCTATATTAGCCGCTTTGAGGCAAAGCAAGCTATGATGCTCGCCCTTCTCCGTTTCAATCCTTCACCAGGGTATGAGTCATTTATTTGTCCACAGAGCCTCTATTTTACGATAGTCCGAATAGAGTATTCTAATAGTCCGAAGTCAGCCAAGCCTCTTATTCTCTGAACAAATGGGGAATGAGGATCAAACTATAACAGTCTACTGCAAATACCGTGCTCCATGGTTTAGACTTTGGGACTTCGAAAAGGTGGGCGGGGTGGCTGTCAATTCAAGCTTGAATGAGCAGAGTTAATTTATGGTCACACTGTCGTCAAGCCCCTTTTCTCCTTATGCGCATTGATTGTGACTAGTTGTGGATCGTTACACACAAGCCAACCCTATAGAGTAAATTTTTTTCAATTTAGGCCTACTGGTACGATTGAAAAGCAGACTATAGTCTAAATAACTGACTGGCTTGCATCGTGATAAAAATATATTTATAACAGCTCACCTTAAAAGTCACATATCGTTATCTTTTGTCAGGCTTTTTCAGTTCCAACTTTTGGCCTATTATTGTTTCGGTTTGTATAGCGATAAAAACAGCACGGAAAGAACTCACTATAATGACTTAGCTTGCAAATTAACTTCAATCACTCACCCACTCGCTCACACTCACTCACTCGCTCACACTCACCCACTCGCTCACACTCACCCACTCGCTCACACTCACTCACTCGCTCACACTCACCCACTCGCTCACACTCACCCACTCGCTCACACTCACCCACTCGCTCACAATCACTCACTCGCTCACACTCACCCACTCGCTCACACTCACCCACTCGCTCACACTCACCCACTCGCTCACACTCACTCAGTCGCTCACACTCACTCAGTCGCTCACAATCACTCACTCGCTCACACTCACGAAGTTCGAGATAGGGTTTTTAGTTAAGCTTTCTTATTTTAGGTGTATATTGTAAAACATTTTGTTTTACAAGACGAACTGTCGGCAGATAAATGAACTGGAAACCCTTGACGGTGCACAGACTGCACACTATATTATCCCTCCATTGTCATGTTGCTCACTACTTATTTTGTAATTAACATTGTAAACTGCAATAAAAAAACGCAAATTTTTCACTTCGCTGGAATTAATGAATTTTTTTACATTAATGTTAACATCAAAGTACTCATTGCTGTTATTCAACAAAAATCTCAAAATTCTAATTTAAAATTAATTGTATAACGATTACGAGAATCTTAGTATGCAACTTTCTAGGCAACAATTTTCACTGCTTTGAGACGATTTATATAACTACACTCCGAAATATATCAAGCAAATCTCTGTGAGCTCGTACGAGCCCTGGACCCCCCATTTCGCACACCATGCATGCACCAACCCCAATTATCCCCATCCCCAGGGGGTTTTCTCTCTCGATTCAGCCTACAAGCTCAATAAACGCTCAGCCAATGGAGAGAGAGTTACACACAGATTCTCGCGAAATCTCGCGAGGGTCTCGCGAGATTTGAGCCTTTCCTCGCGAACCCAACTGTATAACAGAATCTGGTAACATAGCAGAATACTGCATGTATTTCAAATTAGACTTGATTTAGATTGTATTACCATATATATAGTTAACTTTATTTAATGGAAACTGATACAGACTGACTAAAAAATTGATTATGTTAAACTCCTTCCTGTGACTTTTCTCTAGCCGAGTTAAGGCAAGCACTAATTGATGTAGATGTCTAGATGTGAACAGACTGAATTGCTAATATAAGCAGCACCTGGGTTCGAATTTTGATCCTGTGATTAAATATTACTAATAAAAGTATTTTTCGAACGGAAGCCACCTGAATCAAATCAAATTAAAGAAACTAAATAAAAGAGTCGCCATGTCAACCATAAACTCATAAGGAATTGCCAAGATGTCAAGGCTCATTGTGTGAATTGCTGAAATTCTTAAGGCTCATTGTGTGAATTGCTGAAATTCTCAAGGCTCATTGTGTGAATTGCTGAAATTCTCAAGGCTCATTGTGTGAATTGCTGAAATTCTCAAGGCTCATTGTGTGAATTGCTGAAATTCTCAAGGCTCATTGTGTGAATTGCTGAAATTCTCAAGGCTCATTGTGTGAATTGCTGAAATTCTCAAGGCTCATTGTGTGAATTGCTGAAATTCTCAAGGCTCATTGTGTGAATTGCTGAAATTCTCAAGGCTCATTGTGTGAATTGCTGAAATTCTGTGGCAATGTCCTTTGCTGAGATGCCAAGGGTCAATGGGAGTTGTTGGTAGGCCAAAAAGTCAAAGGGAGGGTTAGGGTTAAGCCATGGCTTAAAAGGAAGCTTTGATGCCAAAGCTCAAAACTTTTTTTCTTTTTTGCTTTGCATAATATTTTCTTTTAAAAACTAATAATAGTGGCTCTTAAAGGTCAAAAGCTACAAGTAGTTTACTCAAAGTTTTACTCGTTTCTTTGCTGCCGCCCCAACAGGAGGGGGTATAGATTGCTAGTCATCAACGCTTAAAAGAAAACCAATTTTGAATGCCGTTTGTTGTTGCTGTAAGCTCTTTTTTGGCCGTTTTTAGTTGCTAAAGATTTAGATATATAGCTTACTAAAATCTCGACTTAAAAGCAGAACAAATATGCATTTTTGTTTTGCTTTCATCATACTAATTGCCTCTTAATAGTATATTATTACCCAGGCTTTGCGGGAGATAATGAGGAATCCCTCGGGCGCCTTCCGGCCAAATTCCAGCTGTTCTTATCTCTGTAGTGTATTCTTCGGCGCCATCTGGCTTTCTCATTTATCTCCCTTTAAAGCCTGGGAAATACTGTGATTTGTACCATAAACTATATGTGCCTGAGTTGTACGAGCGCATGAGCTGCATTGATAAATATGGGCGCGGCAGGGGGTGTGGGTGTCAACCATAGACGTAATGATTTAATAGGTAACCGGCCAATTCACTGAGTAACCAGTTCAATTATACGGCACAGACAGACAGATAGACAGACAGGCAGACAGACAGACAGCAGCATTATAACATGGGCACAACCGCGCACTTTTTACCGATGACATTTTATTTTCGACCCGAAAGGACGACCGATCAGCACTCCATTCTTCGTAGTGTTGGCCCGAGGGCCGCTGCCCTCCAGCGCGGTCAATCCAGTAAAGACAAAAAAGCGGGACTAAAATTGAACAATTTTTCTATCAAAACTGGCTATGGTAAAAAACAGCAGTCATTCAATTAAATTGATAAAAATGCATTATATTCAGGACTTGTTTTATGTTTGAAAATAATTCTAAAGGAATGCTAAAAATAGAAAATGTACAAGGGGCTTTAGCACCAAGGGGCTTTAGCATCAAGGGGCTTTAGCACCAAGGGGCTTTAGCATCAAGGGGCTTTAGCATCAAGGGGCTTTAGCATCAAGGGGCTTTAGCATCAAGGGGCTTTAGCATCAAGGGGCTTTAGCATCAAGGGGCTTTAGCATCAAGGGGCTTTAGCATCAAGGGGCTTTAGCATCAAGGGGCTTTAGCATCAAGGGGCTTTAGCATCAAGGGGCTTTAGCATCAAGGGGCTTTAGCATCAAGGGGCTTTAGCATCAAGGGGCTTTAGCATCAAGGGGCTTTAGCATCAAGGGGCTTTAGCACCAAGGGGCTTTAGCACCAAGGGGCTCTAGCATCAAGGGGCTTTAGCACCAAGGGGCTTTAGCATCAAGGGGCTTTAGCATCAAGGGGGCTGCGGTTCCCGCCCTTCTGTCCCCCCCCCGGTTACGCGCCCCTGTAATATTTTACAGTTGACAACTAATGAATTAGTTCTATGATTTCTTTCGAAACTGAAAGCTGGAAAGCAAAAATAAATATTTTGTTTCAGCAAAATTTCAAAGCTTGTCGGCTACTGCGACAAGCATACAAGTGCTAAGATAAAGCAAAATTTGCTTTATTTAAACAAAATTTTGAATAAAAAAATTGAATTACGAATTTCCTGCTCAAGAAACAAAAGAGATTTATAGCTGCTTTTCCTGTGTCTGTTACTATAAGCAGTTGCATTGTCTGCTTTCAGTGGCGAGAGATCACTATTGAAGTACTTATGGTTGTCTCGGGGTTGTCTCGAGGTGGCCTGGTAGTCTATGAATCCCACCGCTGCCACCAATGAAGTAGAACGCTGTCTGCTTCCCGGTTAGGCACTTAAGATTACCTTCAGACTCGAGCCTCTTCAGTGGGAAGTTCTCTTAACTCTCAGTAGCGTAGGTAGTGCTGCCACCAGTTCCTTCAGGTCTCGGCCTTCTGTGAGGTGAGCTTCCCGTCGGAACGAAATAACGAAGTCAACGAACACAGCACCGGGTGCAGATTTGCAGCTCAACGTAAAGGCGTCTCGTCAGCAGCACCTGCCGGGCTTGGTTGGTATGGGAGGGCTGAGTTAGCCTCTCGTAGGCTTGGGGTTTGCTTTAGAAAGGTCTCAGTCAGACCAGCACAAGCAGATTTAGTGTACGCAAAAAGGGTACTTAGTTCAGTCAATAACGCACGCGGGCTCTTAGAAGTTTAGAGGCAAGCAAAGACTCCGGCAAAGACTCCTTGACGGAAACAAGGAGGAGAGGGGTCCTATTTATAGCCGGGATTCTCCCGCGCGCAAGACCTCGTGACTCGTTCTATTTTTAGAACTGACGTCACTTGAGGTCTCCGGCAAGAGTACATTCGGCTGTGACTCAGTTGCTATTTTTAGCAACATGAGTCACTCCTCTCCTTAGAGAAGGGAGGGGTCCGAAAGCACGTGATTCTCCCGGTAAACAGGGCCAACGAGCGCAGTAAACATGTTTACTGCACTTTAAGACTCCAAGAACGAGAAGCTGAGGGCTGAGAACAGAGACGCAGAAGGGCAGAACAGGCCAAGGGGAGCAACAGACGGGCCAGGGGGCGGGAAGCTGACCAGCGGCAGACAGCAACCCAGGGCGAGGGCGAGGGGGACTGCTGACAAAGGGGAACGCCAAACACTAAACTAGCGGCTCACTACACTTTCAGATGTATGTTCGATGCTAGGCCGTAGATTTCATTAAAAAACCTTGCATTCTCGATCTGTCTACTGCACTGTATTAGTTAAGAGATTGGAGAAAGACATGGGCCTATCGTATATTACAGGTATTGTAACACGAGTCAGCGTGCATTAACGAGCGCATCCATGACTAGAGCCAGAATTCAGTTAACTACTAAAATAGCAGGCTTTTCTGGAATGGATAACCGTTACGTGTAGCTATGGTAAAATCGGGTAATGCGATTCCTTAAAAAAGGTTTTAAACAAGTCAGGATAGTACTGGATAATCCGCTGTATATTGAAACAGTAAACTTTTATCGGTTGAAACAACTGACACAATATAGATTCCTGAACAAAACTAGATAGCTAGACCCATATGATCATGCTCAAATTTTCTTGATATTTGGTTTAAGAAAAAGCCTTAAAATTAATTTTTTTAATGTTTCGTAATTTGTAAGTAGTTTACTACTCATGTGACCACTCCCATAGGCCTCTCGGAGGCAGGAGTCGTCCGTATATGTGAATGAAGACTGAAGGGTAACCGTTTTGTTGGAGCGTTTTGGTCAGGAGCCTGATCTCTTGGTCAAAGTTGATCCAGGAGTTGCAGACGGTATAGCAAGCATCTGATCAGACCAGATTTCCACTGTCTTGGGGGCACACATGGCATGAAAGTTAAGAATGAGATTAGTGAAGCCCATTGTCCAATGAAGCCAAATGAAGCCCAATAAAGGCATACTGTTGCTATATGTTTCTACGCGCGGGGAAAGGCCAAACGAAATTTTTACACGAGAGCTAGGGAAGAACGTTGCAACTCGTTGACCATTTTTCTCGTTGACCTGACTGAGACAAAATTTATTGCCGTGAGCACTTTCTTTGAGCCCCGCCTTTTTAATTTTGCTACTTGCTTTTTGTTTGGAGAAACAAAAGGTAAAAGCAAGCTTGCAATCATACGCTTTATTTTATTAATTGCCTTAGTTAACTGTCTTCCACTATCCAGTTATGCTCAACTGATCAATTTATAAGAGTCTTAATCGTAGCTCTGGTAAACACTTACTAATATTTAGCTGTTTTAAGCTACATTCGTAGTTATATATTTAACGAGTGACAGAGTTGCATTAGCTACGATTATTACAAAGACAACGCCAACAAAGCAAGCTACAAGTGACAATTCAATTATTGAAATTTGTATCGCGTGCATTTACGAGTATATATAGCAATAAGCATCATAAAGTGTTCGGTTTGTGTCTGCGTGGCTAAACAAAAGGGACACATATCAGTATAGCTAAGTAATATATGAATCACATTACTATTGGGGATATAAAATACTTAAAACTTTACGTATCATTTGAGTAAATTTTGTTATAATCAGATTCTATATTACACTGGATGTGTCACTCCAGCTAATATATTCGCTAATATATTTAACGGCCGTCTCCGAGGCCCCGGAAAAATCTTGGGTTAGGGCCATAGACACTAGTTGCTGCTGCTGCTGCTAATGTTTGAGAGCAGCCGAGGCTTCAGTCTATGGTCTAAACCCCATAGCGGTACAGAAAATTTGTGGCCTAAGACAGCCCAATCTAAATGTATTACTAGCAACCTAGTGCCCCCCTTCGGGGCGCCCAATAAGCAAGGAGCAGAATTTATTCATGCAAATCCATTAAAAAAGCACACTTTCTGAGAAACCAATTTCTTATTCAGCTTTATAAATCACCTTTTTTTCGAGAAAAATTGTCACGAATGAAGATGTTTGCTATGAATCTCTTTTTTTCTAAAAGTAACAAAAAGACAACAAAAAGCCTTCAAAAAGATAAACAGGCATTTCCCCTAAATAGAAAACATCCTCAAGACAGCAAGCATCCCAGATAGCAAGCATCCCTCCCAGATAGTAAGCATCCCTCCCAGATAGCAAGCATCCCTCCCAGATAGCAAGCATCCCTCCCAGATAGCAAGCATCCCTCCCAGATAGCAAGCATCCCTCCCAGATAGCAAGCATCCCTCCCAGATAGCAAGCATCCCCCAAATAGCAAGCATCCCCAGATAGCAAGCACCCCCTCCGAGAGTAAGCAACCCCAGATAGCAAGCATCCCCCAGAAAGCAAGCATAGCAGATAGCAAGCATAGCAAGCAACCCCCAGATAGCAAGCATCCCCCAGATAGCAAGCATAGCAGATAGCAAGCATAGCAAGCAACCCCCAGATAGCAAGCATCCCCCAGATAGCAAGCATAGCAGATAGCAAGCACCCCCCTCCGAGAGTAAGCAACCCCAGATAGCAAGCATCCCCCTCCGAGAGTAAGCAACCCCAGATAGCAAGCATCCCTAAATTTTCTGCAGTAGTAGCAGTCACTGACATGACTATCTGGTAATTCACTCTCCTGCAGACAGCAAGCCAATTGCCATCTCTCCCTTTAGAATACAATCAAAGTAGAGCATTTCTGGCCAAAGAACTTCTGTTTTCTGCTCCTGCAGCGAACGAGGATTTTGGAGTTATTTATCAACTAGACTGGTAAAAGAAAATCTTAGTAAGTGATTTACATTTGAAATAACAAGTGAGTATTATAGCAACAAGTATCTGTTCCAATTTTGACTAGAGTACACTTTCTACGACAAACTCAAGCTATTAGAATATTATTCCTGTTTATTGCTCCTCATCATTGATCTCGGCCGCCTTGGGACCGCCGGTAGCGCCACCGCCGTTGTCTTCATTGACATCGTCCTCTTCTAACTCGAAACCCTTGCGCAGCTCGCCCAGCACCCAGTCGATGGTCTTCTCGTAGATGCACAGCATAGCCGGTGTGCACTTGTCGGCCAGAGTCGTCTGCACGGCGCCCAGAAATGGATCGCGCATCAGCAGGAAGAACTCACCCTTGAACTTGGTGAAGTGCCGGTGCCGCCTTCCCGTAGCCCGAAGCCGCTGCTGCATCAGGTCGCGCTTGTCCACGTTCACAATGGCCTCGTCCAGCAGGCCCATCACGGTGGCGGAGTGCCGCTTTAAGTCAGGATTGTCGCGCGTCAGCAGGCCGTCAAGGCCTTCGGGACTTTCCAAATTGGCACTGAACTTCTTGAAGATGGCCAGCAGAAGCGGGTGCTGCTTGAAGAGCAGCAGGAACATGTGCACCCCGGCATTGCAGACCCGGTCGTGCACGAAGTTCCAGGAGGTCCACAGCTTGAAGGTCTCCTGCTGGCTGAGCAGGCTCTGCGACGCGTCCCATTCGCGCTCCTCGCACAGCACCTTACAGAAGACCAGCTTGCGGTCCTGACGATGCTGAGCGTCTTCTTCAGTAATTGCCGCGGCTTTTCCTTTGTTAGCCAAAGCAGAGGTACCGTCTTCGGAGTTCTGTCGGCTCCTGCCGGTGCAGGGACTCAGAGACAATCGGGAACCAGTGCAGCCCATGGCTATAGGTTTTTTTATTTTCCTTGATCTTCGGTTCGCGGACTTGAGGAATGTGAGTTTGTATTTGAATATTAAACTTGCCCCCCTGCCCCCTTGCCCCATGCTCAAACATGTATTAAAGCCAATCCCCGGTTCGAGAGCTCCTATTGGAACAGAAACTGTTTCTAAAAATAAGCCAAACCGAAATGACGCCGGGGTTCAGGATTTTGGAATTGCTGCATGCCTCATTTGACACGTAGCTATCATAAGTTGCAGTCTTCATATACTCCTAGGTTAATATATTGTATTTCGATGCAAGTGTTGTTGGCTCACCTACCTTGTAATTCCCACTATAGGGGGTGAGCACTGCAGTCTACAGCCCTTGTCCGTGGGAAACTGCGACTCCCCAGGTCCCAGTCAAGAGCCCTCGTCCTGGGCCCGATGGCGGCAGAAAAATAGAGCCAACTTATTAGGCAACCTGGCTGCAGGTACTCAGGCAATTCAGCACAGGTAGAAATGAGAACTCCTAGCAAGCAGTTCGTTCGCGAGAGACTGATCTAAGCCGTATGAATAAAGTGAGCAAAAAGTCAAACGCCTGCATAATTTTGTATAATATTTATGAATAAAATGTGCTGAAACTTGTCTCTCTCTGCCCTTCGAAATTGAGACTAATTCGGCTCATGAAGTCGTCGTGAACGAAGATTTTGTGTCATCCTCGGTGTCTGCCGGGTCCATCTAACGCTAGAAAGAGAGAGAGAGAGAGAGAGAGAGAGAGAGAGAGAGAGAGAGAGAGAGAGAGAGAGAGAGAAAGGCTTTCTGTTTTTGTCTATGGCCAAGAGGTATTGAGCAGCAACAAAAGATTTTTTTCGAGTCCAAGCTTTACTTCGTGCGTTTTTGTTCAGCATGCGAGACATGATACGAGCGTTTAATAAGCGTTACAATATTGTACAATTTTCAATACAGCTATTTTTATATATATATATATATATATAATATATAAGGACGCAAAGATATTATGGTAGGCGTCTTGCGCGCACGCGCTCGCAGAAGAGACGAGAAGGACAGTTTGTGGCAGATTGTGGGGTCAGGTTAATGGTTTGTAGGTCAGACTCAAGCGTGGCGGTCAGCGTGGCGGTCCGGCCTTGGCCCCGTCGGAGACGCTCGGTTGGCTGATGCGGCAGGGTGAGCGCCAGCGGGTTTTGCTCCCCTCTGCCGTAGCTGCGGAGGCAGTAGTGGCCGACGAGCATTAGCCGGCGCCGCTGGAGAGTGGCACTGAGCTGAGGCACGCGGGCTCTCGCCATCAGAGGGTCCGTCGGCAGCCGCTCTGGGTAATGGATGCCAAGGGCGAACCGCAGCAGCGATCGGTAGGCAGCGTCCAGGGCTCGGGACCTCGAGTCGGTCATTGGCACTGCCTCCAGTCCGTACAGGAAGATTGGCTCTACGGCAGCGCGGAACAGGCGCATCTTCAGGTCGTCGTTGGCAGCTGAGCTGAAGACCTCCCTGAGGAGATGAGCCGCGCGCCAGGCCTGTGACCTCCGGTCGGCGATGATGGAGTCAGGGCTCATCACGAGGGAGCCCAGGTACCGGAAGTCTCTGCAGGCTGAAATGACTTGTCCATCTGGTAGGGTCAGGATTGGTGCTGCATCGGTGCCCACGTGCAGCACTTCCGTCTTGCGTGCGTTAATTTGCAGTCCAACTCGGGCGCTCTCCTCATAGAGTCTCGAGAGCGCTCTCTGGGCGGCAGTCGGACTGCGGCACAGCAGGGCGATGTCGTCGGCGTATGCGAGGGCGGGCAGAGGGGCAGCACCGCGGCGGGAGCTCCGGCGTGACGCCAGCAGGTAGCTGTCCTCCTCTGTGAGGCTTCGGCGCAGCACGTAGTCGACGACAAGGATGAAGAGCAGTGGAGCCAATGTGTCACCTTGGAGGACTCCAGAGCTGGTGCAGAAGTCCTCAGTTGGGCCATCGCTGGTTTGGACAAAGGCTTTGCTGTTGTTGTAGAGGTCCATCACTGCGACGCCATAGTGCTCGAGCAGCCACGCGATCGCGCGCCGGCACACTGAGTCAAAAGCTTTGCGGAAGTCCACAAAGACAATTGACACAGTCTTTGCCGGCACACTGAGTCAAAAGCTTTGCGGAAGTCCACAAAGACAATTGACACAGCTCTTTGGTGAGTTTTACAGGCCTCGACGACTGCTCGAAGGGCTGCAATCTGCTCTGTTGTCAATCGTCCGGGCCTGAAGCCACTTTGGAGGCTCAGGATCATTTGGTTGAGGCCAGGCAGCAGCCGATTACGCAGTATAGCATTGAGCAGCTTAGCCAGAGTGCATTCCAGAGCGATGCCGCGTTGGTTGTCCAGACTGGTGGATGCGCCCTTCTTGGGGATGGAGACGATCTTAGAGGTGCGCCAGCTGTCAGCAGCAGTAGCACCTGGGTTGCCTCCAAGCGGACAGTGCTTGTTGAGCACAGTCGTGATGTCCCGTGTCAGCTCCGGCAGCTTGAGCACCCTGGGTGGAATGCCATCTACTCCGGCGGCAGCATCGGGGCGCATGGTCTTGAGCACTCGGTTCACCTCGTAGGCAGTCAGCGGGCCGGAGTTGAAAGTCGAGGGCTCGGCCGGGGTAAAGTTTTCGATTGGCAGCAAATCTGCAGAGGGTGGTGGAGCGTTGAGCACATTGTGGTAGTGATTGGCCAGCAGGGCTTTGCGATGGTGTATGGACTCAGCACCTACAGCGGCATTGGCCCTCTGCTTCCTGCCAGTCAGGCGGTTGATGGCGCGCCAGGCGGTTGTGTGCCGGCAGTTGTCTGTTGCTAGTTGAATCTCAGCAACAGCCTCCTGGACAAAGGCTTCGGTCCTCCGGGCAGTTGGCTATTTAATTTTCAGTTGGCTATTTAATTTTCAGTTGGCTATTTAATTTTCAGTTGACTATTTAATTTTCAGTTGGCTATTTAATTTTTAGTTGGCTATTTAATTTTTAGTTGGCTATTTAATTTTCAGTTGGCTATTTAATTTTCAGTTGGCTATTTAATTTTCAGTTGGCTATTTAATTTTCAGTTGGCTATTTAATTTTCAGTTGGCTATTTAATTTTCAGTTGACTATTTAATTTTCAGTTGGCTATTTAATTTTTAGTTGGCTATTTAATTTTTAGTTGGCTATTTAATTTTTAGTTGGCTATTTAATTTTTAGTTGGCTATTTAATTTTCAGTTGGCTATTTAATTTTCAGTTGGCTATTTAATTTTTAGTTGGCTATTTAATTTTCAGTTGGCTATTTAATTTTCAGTTGGCTATTTAATTTTTAGTTGGCTATTTAATTTTTAGTTGGCTATTTAATTTTTAGTTGGCTATTTAATTTTCAGTTGGCTATTTAATTTTCAGTTGGCTATTTAATTTTTAGTTGGCTATTTAATTTTCAGTTGGCTATTTAATTTTCACGCTGAATGCGTGAAAATTGGTCGCCCACCTCCGGCCCCTAGTCACCAGGGCCAGGTGCCAACGGTGTCGCCGTCAACTTGACAGAGCGGCAAACAAAGATGGCGACCCATAGAGGACGGCGGAGTGTGCACGGCCGTGAACGCCGACGCACACGCTTTAATGCCCAACGCAATGCACTGCACACTGCTGCCCGCCGGCTCAAACAGGACTCGCGGCCTGCCCAGCCGGAGCCTGCTAGAGGATTGGACTCATTATCCCTGCCAGTCCCCCGCACTGCACCCGCTAGCAGAACAATCGAAAAATTTGAAAGTCAAAACCAGCTTGATAACTGCACAAGACTTGCTACCTTCAACGCACGAACGCTCACTGCCTCCTGGAGACTGCATGAGCTAACCAAGCTGGCAAAGAGCATGAACATCTCCATTCTGGCTGTCCAAGAACACCGCAGGAGCACCGAAGAGTGCGCTGATCCAGGCCTTGGCTGGCAGTTCCGAGCCGCTCTAGTCTCAGCCCAGGGCGCTGGAGGCATCGGGTTTCTGCTGTCACCTGGTGCCTCAAGAGCCCTTCTGAATGTCAGCTTCCCAACCGACCGTCTTGGCATTGCCTCTTTTGCCACGAAGGACAGGCGTCTTCATGTAATCTGCGTCTACGCCCCCACAGCCCCACGCACAGCTACTGACCCTTCCGAGACTGAATCAATGTATGACCACCTGATATCACTCATCGGCTCGGTCCCTGATCGCGACCTGCTTTTTGTCCCTGGAGACTTCAACGCGCCACTGTCCCCTGACGGCCGTCTAGTGAAGAACAACTGCGGCTCCACCAACACCAACTCGGACTTCCTGTCAACTTTCATTCACTCTCAAGACCTGATTGCAGCCAATGGTGTCATGCGGCAGCGGTACAACAAGCTGCCCACCTTCTTCGGCCCAAATGGACGGACCAACAGGCTGGACTGGATTCTGTGCCCATCGGCCATCAGATCTCGACTGCGCAAAGTGGTCAATATCCGCCCCAGCTGCGTGACGTCCGACCATTCTCTGCTGGCCTGCGACATCGACTGCCGATGAAAAAAGTTCAAGGCTGGCCCACCGCACCCCCTCTGAGCAGATCTGAGAAACCCAGACACGCGCAGTGCGTTCATTAAAAAACTGCAAAATGCTACTCTGGCCCTGAATGAATCGGCGGACGCCTTCACCAGAGCTGTTGAGAAAGCTGCCTCGATCCTACCAAAACGAACACCGCACCAGCCAAAAGCCGCCTGGGACTCCGACGAGGAGATCTCCATCGCTAGGCGCGACGTGCAAAGAACAACCGCAGTCTTTGGCCAAGACAGTGAGCAGGCTGAAACAGCCCGGGCCCAACTACGCGACACGCATGCCCGGAGGACAATTTTTATGATGACTGATAAAGTAAAAATACGCGTTCATGTATACTTCTTATGTGCATGCATGCACACTGCAATACTGAATTCTATTCCCAATATGCTGACATAGATACAGTACTATATATACGCATAATTTATCAATGTTGGGCATCCCTAACTTTTTTAGGAGATCAACGGTTAGTCCACTAACGCTAATTTTCAAATTTGTGTAGCGGATCATATCAGCAGGCGTACCGCTAATCCGCTTAGGTTTGCTAATTTTGCCCAATTTCCTAAGAAATTCCTTTAAAAATCGTAATCTGAGTTGCTCTTTCCAACAAGTCAAAATGAAGAAGGAGAACAAGACCAAATTTTAGGCCCGTATGAATAAGTGAACAACTGCATGTTCAACATAAATATTTCAAGATTACATGGAGTCACGGATGAAGGAATAACATTGTTTGCTCATCTGAAACTTGGAATTTACCTCCGTAAGAAACTATATATTGGCTGATGAAAGTTTAAGAGTCCCCCGTAGGATTTTGATTTGCTTTGAAGAAGCATCTCTGCATTTTTGTCGCATTTTTTTAATCAAGTTGGCGGCATGCTCCAGAATCCAGGCGATCTAGATGTACAGATTTCCATGCTTAGCATTTTACTTTCCTATTGCTCTGATAGCATGGCTGCAATACCACCAGAGAATATCGAGCATATTTTGCTAGCGAGGCGAGCCTTGTTCGTTCCTTTAAATTGCAAAGAAAAGGACAGTGACCCATATTTTGTCTATGGTTCTTAGCTACTGAGTTCAACTGCTCGGATAGCTGAGAATTTGAGAAGTTTGAGATCAATCTTTTATCCATACGAGATGGTAAGCGGAATTACTCAAACTCGGAGCTATTTTTCAACCTTGAGCACTTGCTCCAACTTTAGAGCAGGAGCATTTCTATTCGTTCTATGAGATGAATATACTCGATGAGTGACAATATCTGAATATGACTATCTATAGCTAGCGTGAGAAAGCTGTAGCTAATGCACTAACGAAAAAAAGTTAGCGGATTTAGCGGAACTTTAGCATTTTAATGGACATTAGTGAAGGTGTTCCCCAGCAACATGGTAAATTAATGGTTCAAAGCAAATTGCAGGGGTTTCTTAAGCTAAGAATCAAAAAAAAGAAATGGAAATAATGAAAGAATAAATGTGCATGCATAACCAACCCCCCACCTTAAAATTCTAAGGATCACCTTATTATAAGCCATATTTCCAAAGACTGCAGTTCGCCCCCTCACTGCACGAATTGCGGGGGTAATCATGCAGCATGTAAAAGCTACTGCTGGCCAACTACATGTATCACGCGATCTTTAAGAGACTCGACAGGACGCCTATATCATGGTGCGCAGGCCGCAAGACGGCACAAGCTGCATAAAAATCCTCCTTTTTCAAGCAGATTTATTTTGCTTTGAATAGCTAATATCATACAATAGATGTATAAAAAATCCTAAATGTCATGAAGTGGTGTTGATCAGGAATCGCAAAAAATAACGTGCGCATGTTTAGCGCTCGTGCAAGTACATGCATGATCGAGGGCGAACTCAGAAATCAGATTTTTTCTCGACGCGAAGCTGTCTCCGGCGAAGCTATAGCCTCATTCAGCGTTATATTCGCGTTCTTTGGAGCATAATATGGCTCGTAAATGCACTAAAAAGTAGTTCGTGTAGTATATTTTGCGCTGCTACGAGAGATACTACCTACTTTAAGTACTCGATTTCATTTTAACCTAAAACCATATGTGGCTAAAAGCAAAAAAGCAGTGCACACAGTGTGCGCAACACAAACAAACAAAACAGCTGCGCGCACTAATTAACAAGTATAAACAGTTTGTGTGTTTGGTGTTTGTTGAACGGTTCGTCTATATATGCAAATTTTGTTTCATAGACGGCGAGACAAAGGCACTGTTCGTAACCCAGCCTCAAAAATTGAATACCAAGGACAAGTTAAAGCAACGTACATATAGTACGTGACACTCACGTTTCATGGAATATGTTTTGAAGGCCACTTTTCGCCAAAAAATACACATACTAGCAACGGAGATAGGAAGCTTTCATTTTTTAGCATAAAATTTTTATTGCTTTTGATAGGAGGCAGACCCAGTGTTGCCTCTTATCGAACATCTTCTTCCAATGTTTCCTCAGAAACTTAGTATTATATGTTTTTTTATTTATTCTAAATATATACTTCCTGTACCTAAGAATCATAAAAATGCATGGCACAGCTCTCGAATGTTTGGTTTTATGAATCCATTTTATCATCTGTTACAAATATTGTTACACAGTCAGCTAAGAATGACAAAATAGATTCTTCATAAAACTAATGAGCTGAGCCGTGCCATTTAAATGGTTTTTAGGCACAGGACGTACATGTAGCTACATGTACATATGCAATTGTACGTTAGAAATGAACATAGAATCCTTATTTTTGAACAAAAAGCTTTATGAATATCAAATAGAGCTATAAGAAAGGCACAATTCATATCAAAAGATGAACATTTGGGTCTGCCTCCTATCGAAAGCTAATAACCATTTTATGCTGAAAAAATGAAAACTTCGTATCTCCGTCAGTGTATTTTTCGCCGAAAAGTGGCCTTCAAAACATAATTTTCCCTACCAGATTTTGAGTATTGCGTCCTAATAATTAGTTGTTCGGCCTTGTTTAATTACACACCGTCAAAATTGTTAGAAAATTGGTAATAAAGTTTGGAGTTTATCCTTTTTGATTGCAAATCGACATATTATTATTGTATTTGAGTTTGTCAAAATAAGTTGTTGAACATTTCAACATGCGATACCACATGTACAGCAGGACTGTCAAAATTGAATGCAACGAGATTCCGAATATATTGAGCGCAGCTTTTCCAAAACATTAAAGCAATATACGAGTAGCTAGTCTACTACTAACTATACAGCTACATGTAGCAGCGATAAAAAATACACGAATTTTTTTAATTAAATCAAATAATCAATTATAATTGATATACATATATATATATTGAGGTTCTGGTTCTGATCGAAGGTACAAAAAGTACAAATCCTGTCTAAAGCTTTCTAAAGCTTCCAAACTGCAGGCCAACTGTTCTGGTTTAAATTTTGATCTATTCTGGTCTATTCCTACACACATGTATATGTAAATCTGGTCGACATGTATTCTTTTGTGACCATTTCAAGATGTCCCACTGTCTCGAGTAATTAGTACGATATTTACAAATGACTCGCAAAATTAGTGTACGCCTTTGACTGCAAGAAATATTGCATATAGCTATTACTCTACTGCATGCCTCCTGTCCCACATATAGATGTACATGTATAGGGCCAAACTTATAGTGTGTGTGTGGTGTAATTGCGTCTTCTAAAACTGAGAACAAAATTTTAAACGATCCCTTCAAACAAATCATTTTAAGTACAAACCGATGTAGAGTTTATGAGCATTTTAAGTTTAGCTGCAATGCAAGCAATTGTGGGCCTTCAAATAATTTAGCAATATTTGAGCGTACTACTGCCTGATGCAAATTAGGTACTTTTAGTGGGTACTTGCAGAATTTATGCACCATGTCATCAGAAATAAGAATTGAAATATACAGTACGTGATTAAGAGTTACCTGCAAAGGCCAGTTCAAATTACAGCTAATAGCTCTGCGTGTCAAGCATCGCTGAAATCAATTTTAAAATGGGTCTGAACCTTTAGCTCAACATATATTTAAGCTAAATCCGAGCTACTACTGCGCAGACGCCGAGGCAATGTATATAAACTGGCCTTGCTATCGGCTTGAAAATCGTACGTTAATTTTTGCATAAATTAATGCTATTTTGATATAAAAAATCGCTAAAACATTTTAATTTTTTCTGCTAAACGCTATCGAACATTTTTTATAATAATACTTTGTTTTAATAGTTGATTTTTGATTTTTGAACGCGAGATTTTTTACTACCGACAGATTTTCCACTCCGGATCTGCATAACTGCATTACATGAACGTACAATACAAAGCAAATTTGATATTGATAGTGTATACATTTTAAGAAACTTGGTTTCATCGTTTACATAATTTATACTGTCTCCTGTGAGTCTTGTGAGTCGTTGTGGCATCCATTGACTGGTCTCAAATCAAACGAAATGAGTGACCACAAATTGGATGGCAAACTTTTCTATGAGAGAATCAATACTTTCTATAACTTTTGGAAGGTAGGTAGTTACGATGAATTTGTAATTGTTTTGCTGTTCTGTAAATGAATAGCTTACCAGTATAACTTACATTTGGCTATAAGACTCTATTAAAATTTTGAACTTTTGTTGCAATAATTTTTTATGGCAGTGCTTATCCCCACGGTACCGTAGGAATAATTTCTGTCTTATTCCAACGGTACCGTGCGAATAATTTTCTGCTTATCCGCACGGCACACTGACGAGATAGCTGCCATATTGTCTACATATATATGCTATATGTGAATAGTTTATAGCTTTTTGAAAGGGAATTTGAATTGAGGATACTAAGAAGTTGTTGATCTGGATCAAAACCACGACCAGCTTTTTTTGCATAAAAAGGCCATTAAATCTTTACTTCTATTAAACAAATTGTCAAGCAAAGTTATGTTGTTATACTGCACTTAAAATTAAACTGTAAGTACAAAACTAAAATCTAAATTATTCCCACGGCATATGTAGAAGATAGGGCAGCTATCTCGCCAATGTGCCGTGCGGATAAGCAAAAAATTATTCGCACGGTACCATTGGAATAAGACAGAAATTATTCCTACGGTACTGTGGGGATAAGCACTGCCATTTTTTATTGCCATAATAGGCATAGTTATGCAGCAGTTGCAGATGATATATCCCTTGATTTACACTAGCTGTATGACTTACTTTTTAACAAAAATGTGACTTATATATAAAAAAGCTAAGCAAAAATTAATGTACAAGTTATAATAAATTGCAAAAGTAACTAACTGTATTGTCAAGGCTAAATGCTTTATAATCTAATTAGTACTTACAATACTATATCTATTTTTTGGGTGGTAATTTTTGCAACTTATACTCAGCAATATTAAAAAAGTTGCCACTCTGTGCTAGTTAGCAATTTCTCTTAGATTATTCTGAAATAAGGATAAGAAAAGACTATGAGGGTTAGCTTCAATCTGTCTAACCCTTATGCACTCCTTCTTCACTTCATTTCTCAACCTATTTGCTGAAATGTAGATAAGTTGCATCACTTAGAAAGATTAAGGGACTTTATATCCATTCTCAAAAGTGGCAAACATAGATGGAATCTTCAGTGATGGCAACTTTTTAATGTTGCTATATATACCTTGGCTAGGCCTCTCTCTAGTTGGCAAAATTAGTGGGCTTGGCTAGGTGTTTAAAATTGTTTTTTTGTAAATAAAAAACTTTGCAATGCAATTACATAAATTTAAAAGGAACAGATGGAAAAGGAAACATACTTTGTCATTTTGTAGAAATATATAGTTGTATAATATATAGTGTAAATAAAATAAATGACATAAATTTTGATATTAAATTAACTAGAAGATTTTATTACTATTAATTAAAAATATCTTGATTTATACAGAAACCAATGCTAGTATTTATAACAGTTCTTATTGTAATTACCAATAACTAATAAATGATGTTTTGCTAAGATGGGCTACATTATACAATAAATGTTCACTTAAAATTGGTTTTATTTTAAAGTACCAGCAAAATTTCATAAATACAATTGTTTCCTATTGTAGAAAGATGCCACATTAAAGTCAACAGCCTCTGTATTAATTTTAAATGGAAATCAGGAGGTCACCTACAGCAAGACTCTGTCTTTGCAGGTAAGTTTTGCTTTAACTCTCAAAACTAGAAATAAACTAAATAGATGACGAGATAAAATATGGTTTAGTTACTCCGGCCGTTTACCCAAAACATCACAGTTCTAATTGAGCTCTAATAGGGAAATCATACTTTATTTTCCTACCAATCTATATAATTTTTACTTGCAGATCTGGCTGTTTGGCTACGAGTTGCCAGAATCGGCCCTCTTATTTACTAAGGACCATCTGTACTTTCTCAGTTCAAAGAAAAAATGCGACTTCCTTCGCAGTGTGCAAGGCGAAAAAGAGAATGTTAGAGTTGAATTGCTCGAACGGGACAAGTCTGACAAGGATCGGGCAAATTTTGCTCGACTTCTTGAGTTAATGAAGAGCGCCGGAGATGCCTGCGGCTTTGTGGCCAAGGACAAACCGACTGGAGACTTTGCTGGTGGCCTCATGGCAGCGGTGAGCTAAAATTCTAGCTTTTTAATTTGGGATCTTAATATCTAATGAATGGATATTAATTTTTGCTTCTAAATTAGGTTCATTAGAAATAAAAGAAATATTCACAAGAGGGCTGTAGGGCACCCCCGTGCAACGCCTTGGGCGACATCGACATCGTCTTACAACATCAGCACTGACAACAATTCTCACCGTGACAAGAATCGCTAAAAAGTCGTTGCAAACAACTCTCCAGTGACTCTAGCGACTTTGGGACAATTCTTGTGACTTTTAACGACTCAAACGCGTCTAATGCGACGGAGAAGCGACTGTTGCGACACAAACACGTCCCGTCAGTTGTAAAATTGTAAAAGAGTCTCAAAATTGGGGTCGCCATCATAAATCCAAAATATCACAACTCCGAAATTAATAGCATGGCCTATCATAAACCCGAAATATCATAACTCCGAAAGTTCTAGCAATGTCCAACACTATTTTGTATTCGGAGTTATCATATTTCGGGTTTATAATGGAAAGTGTTTTTCGTAGTTGTGATTTCTCGGGTTTATGATGCCCCCTTCATGATGTTGTTGGTGCTTAACTTTCTACTAACTCAGTAGGCTCGTTAGTACTTCAAACACAATTCAGTGATTCTACTGCGACTCTCTAACACGCCTCAAATACGACTCTACGGCACGAGACTCGCTTGGATCGCCACAGTGTAGTTTTACAGTTGCAGACATTAAAACGCTTTAAAGTGATTCTTGGGGGGACTCTATAAAAGACTTTGGCAACTTGTAACGCGACATATCGTCGGTTTAGAGTCACTTCTTTCTTATTTTATCTATATCATCTGCAACGACTTTGGAACGCTTCTTGTCCTAGGTATTGTCTTGTTTTCATCTCGTCTGCCCATTCCGCTGAGTCCTGAGCACATTACAATCGCTCACACAGGGTGTTCAGTGGCACCTTTTGACCTTCTAATCGTCGTTAGAATCGCACAGTAACCCCCCAGAGAAGGCTTTGACTAAAAAGCCAATGTCACGACTCGCCTCTCTCAAACAGGTGAAAGGCTCTCGCATTGAACTGCGCGACGTTGCCCCCAGCCTGTCGCTGCTACTGGCCGTGAAAGACGAGGCCGAACTGCAATTATTGCGCAAGTCTGGCGAAGTTGCTAGGAAATTATTTGCCGACTACCTGCGCAAAGCAATCATCGATATTGTGGCCGACGAGAAGAAGGTGAAGCATTCGAAAATCTCGGCAGATCTCGAGGCCGCGCTCAAGAAGCCGAAGTATACAGCCGGCCTTGACGCCGATTACCTGGACATCTGCTATCCGCCAATCATTCAGAGCGGCGGCCAATTCAAGCTGAAGTACAGCATTGAAAGCAACTCTACCGCTCTGCATCAGGGCGTTGTACTCAGCATGATCGGCGTGCGGTACAAGTGCTATTGCACTAATATTATTCGAACCCTAATGATTCAACCGGCTAAGGCTGTTACGGAGGCTTACAATGTGGCTGCAGAGTTGCTACAAATGGCTACTAATGAGCTGCGCGATGGCGTCACCTTTGGCCACATCTATCAGCTTGTGAGTACTCGGTTTTATTCACAGCTGCTAAAATTAACTGGATTTGTCGCTCTCAATTTATGCTTCTAAAAGGCAGAGCGTCTATTTTTTTCAGTAGTTTTTCTGCACAGCATCATTTAAATTTCTTGCGGGGTTTGCGGCCTCAGGTGCATCAGGTGTTAAGACCGACAAGAATTTGACTCGATATGTGACTTAGCTTCGGGCAGGCCCAATCTAGCTCAGCCAATGAGAGAGCAGTAAGGAGAGAGGTCAAAGTCAGGCGGACGAAACTCAGACTAGGGGGGCAGGCCCAATCTAGCTCAGCCAATGAGAGAGCAGTAGGGAGAGAGGTCAAAGTCAGACGAACGAAACTCAGCCTAGGGGGGCAGGCCCAATCTAGCTCAGCCAATGAGAGAGCAGTAAGGAGAGAGGTCAAAGTCAGACGAACGAAACTCAGCCTAGGGGGCAGGCCCAATCTAGCTCAGCCAATGAGAGAGCAGTAAGGAGAGAGGTCGAAGTCAGACGTCTGTGAAAATGTGTTTAAATCTCCCATTCCCATCAGGTGGAGAAGGAAGCCGGAAAGCACCCGGGCATGGCCGAGAAGATGCTAAAAAACCTCGGCTTCGTCACTGGCATCGAATTTCGCGACAGCAGTCTCACCCTGGTTGCCAAGAGCTCCGTAGTTGCCAAGCGCGGCATGGTTGTAAATTTAAATATCGGCTTTGAGAATCTGGCCAATCCGGAGGCGAAGAGCTCTCAGGCGGATAAAACATTCGCCATATTCCTAGCCGACACTGTGCTAGTGAATGGCGAAGGCGAACCGGCTACTGTGCTGACGCCCGCCAAGCTGAAAGCTTCGGCGAATACTATCGCCATCAAGGAGCCTGAACCCGGCGAGGGCGAGGAAGACGAAGCCGAAGAGCCAATCGAGGAGCTACTCGGTCGGGGCCATCGACGAGCTATTGTTGATAGCAAATTTCGCGGCGAAACCTCCGAAGAGAAACGAGCAGAAAAGCAGGCCGAACTGTTTAATAAAATGCTGGACGATGCCAAGGCCAGACTGCAGGTGCGAATGCGCTATCTGTGGGATTTCTGTATTCAATGTGTGGGATTTCTGTATTCAATGTGTGGGATTTCTATACCTGTTCAATCTGTGGGATTTCTGTGTTCAATATGTGGGATTTCTGTGTTCAATGTGTGGGATTTCTGTGTTCAATCTGTGGGATTTCTGTGTTCAATCTGTGGGATTTCTGTGTTCAATCTGTGGGATTTCTGTGTTCAATGTGTGGGATCACTGTACAAGTATCTATTTGATTTTATTTCCAGGGCCTGTCAACCGAAGGCGACACAAAGAAGGCTACAAAGAGCACTGTGTCGTACAAAGGCCCCGGTCAGATGCCTAAAGAGGCGGACATTCAAAGCCTGCGCTTGTATACGGACAAGAAGTACGAGTCGGTCATTCTTCCTATATTCGGCCAGGCTGTGCCGTTTCACATCTCTAATATCAAGAATGTTAGCCCGCCAACTGTTGTTGGCGAGTACACCTACCTGCGCATCAACTTCTCGCATCCTGGCGCCCCGGTGTCCAAGGAGGTCTTCCAGGTAACGATTATTTGACATTTGACTATTAGCTGTCTAGATCTTTAGACTTGTAAAAGAAACAGATTATATCACCATCTTTGTCTTCCACATCCCTTCAGTGTGATCTTCCTCGTCCCTGCATTATGACTATCCTCGTCCCTGCATTATGACTATCCTCGTCCCTGCATTATGACTATTCTCGTCCCTGCATTATGACTCTCCTCGTCCCTGCATTATGACTATCCTCGTCCCTGCATTATGACTATCCTCGTCCCTGCATTATGACTATCCTCGTCCCTGCATTATGACTATTCTCGTCCCTGCATTATGACTCTCCTCGTCCCTGCATTATGACTATCCTCGTCCCTGCATTATGACCATTCTCGTCCCTGCATTATGACTATTCTCGTCCCTGCATTATGACTATCCTCATTCCTGCATTATGACCATTCTCATTCCTGCATTATGACCATTCTCATTCCTGCATTATGACCCTTCTCATTCCTGCATTATGACCATTCTCATTCCTGCATTATGACCCTCCTCATTCCTGCATTATGACCCCTCTCATTCCTGCATTATGACCCTTCTCATTCCTGCATTATGACCCTTCTCATTCCTGCATTATGACCCCTCTCATTCCTGCATTATGACCCTTCTCATTCCTGCATTATGACCCTTCTCATTCCTGCATTATGACCCTTCTCATTCCTGCATTATGACCATTCTCATTCCTGCATTATGACCCTTCTCATTCCTGCATTATGACCATTCTCATTCCTGCATTATGACCATTCTAATTCCTGCAATATGACCCTTCTCATTCCTGCATTATCACCATTCTCATTCCTGCATTATGACCCTTCTCATTCCTGCATTATGACCCTTCTCATTCCTGCATTATGACCCTCCTCATTCCTGCATTATGACCATTCTCATTCCTGCATTATGACCATTCTCATTCCTGCATTATGACCCTTCTCATTCCTGCATTATGACCCTTCTCATTTCTGCATTATGACCATTCTCATTCCTGCATTATCACCATTCTCATTCCTGCATTATCACCATTCTCATTCCTGCATTATGACCCTCCTCATTCCTGCATTATGACCATTCTCATTCCTGCATTATGACCATTCTCATTCCTGCATTATGACCCCTCTCATTCCTGCATTATGACCCTTCTCATTCCTGCATTATGACCCTTCTCATTCCTGCATTATGACCCCTCTCATTCCTGCATTATGACCCTTTTCATTCCTGCATTATGACCATTCTCATTCCTGCATTATGACCCTTCTCATTCCTGCATTATGACCCTTCTCATAAGCTGGAACCCAGAGCCTATTGTAACGTACTATTGTTTACCAAACGCTTTCCCAGGACCCCGGCGCCGACCGTCTAAAGGAAGTGACCTTCAGGGCGCGCAACGAGCGCCGGCCTGGCGAGCCGGGCGCGCCGTCCAACAATCTGCACACGGCCTACCGAGTCATCAAAGAGCTGCAGAAGAAATTCCGGACCCGCGAAGTTGAAGAGAAAGAAATGGAAGATCTGGTTGTGCAGGACAGTCTGCAGATGTTTCCCAAGGGCCGGCCCGTGCCCAAGCTGAAGGATCTGTACATCCGGCCGAACATTGTCAGCAAGCGGATCACTGGCAGTTTGGAGGCCCACATCAACGGGTTCAAGTTTACCAGTATCCGAGGCGATGAGGTTTGTTATGGTGCCACTTCTGCCATTGCCCAGATCCTCTGTTGCTGGGCCAGCCTCTCAGATCCTCAGTTGCTGGGCCAGCCTCCCAGATTCTCAGTTGCTGGGCCAGCCTCCCAGATCATCAGTTGCTGGGCCAGCCTCCCAGATCATCAGTTGCTGGGCCAGCCTCCCAGATCATCAGTTGCTGGGCCAGCCTCCCAAATCATCAGTTGCTGGGCCAGCCTCCCAGATCATCAGTTGCTGGGCCAGCCTCCCAGATCATCAGTTGCTGGGCCAGCCTCCCAGATCATCAGTTGCTGGGCCAGCCTCCGAAAGTGTCAGTTGCTGGGCCAGCCTTTCAGAGCCTCAGTTGCTGAGCCAGCCTTTCAGATCCTCAGTTTCTGGGCCAGCCTCTCAGTGTCGTTGCTAGGCCACCGACCGCCATTCCATATCCTGTCACATTTGATCGCCACTAATGTTTATAACCAAGACCTGAGCAAGCGCACACTAGGCAGTTGCTGTATTGTTGAGCAAATTTAACCCATATGCTGTCGCCATCCCTATTCCCAGGTGGACATCCTGTACAACAACATCAAGCACGCCATCTTCCAGCCAAGCGAAGGCGAGATGATCATCCTGATTCATTTGCACCTGAAAAACCCGATCATGTTCGCCAAGAAGAAACACCTGGACGTGCAATTCTACACTGAAGTGGGCGAGATCTCCACCGATCTTGGCCGGTTGCACAATCTGAACGATCGCGACGAGCTCGAGATGGAAGCTCGCGAGAAAGAGATGCGCAAACGACTCACGGAAGCTTTCCGCAGCTTTATTAAACGCGTCGAAGAAGTGAGCAAGAATAGCGTGGAATTTGATCAGCCGTTTCGCGATCTCGGCTTCTACGGTGTGCCGTCCAGGTCTACCGTGTTTCTCCAGCCAACCTCTGGCTGTTTGGTTAACCTTACGGAGTGGCCGCCGTTTGTTGTCACGCTTGACGAGGTTTGTTTAAGTTCTTTTAGTATTTTAAGAGCACTAATTAGATGACGAGGCATTTAATTGTATAAAGAGGTCATAGTTACTCCTGCCGTTTATCTAGTTTCAATGGGGAACGGAGATCGAGGTAGTTTTTTGAATCATTGCTCATTGCATGAGTTTTTTTACCTTTCTTAGAAGCGTACAGTAGAATCGGATGAAGAATCCATGTATTAATACCATCAAGGTCTAAAACACATTCACCTCTAACTAAAACCTCTACTAACTAAACCAGGTGGAGTTCGTACATTTCGAACGTGTGTCCCTGTCAATCAAAAACTTCGACATGGTCTTTGTGCCCAAAGACTATCACAAGAAGCCGCTCAGCATTAGCAGCATCCCGGCTACATCGCTAGACGAGATTAAGAACTGGCTGACTACTAGCTGCGACATACCTTACACCGAAGGCATCCAGACTCTCAACTGGGCCAAAGTGATGAAGACAGTTCTAGAAGATCCCGAAGGCTTCTTTGATCAAGGCGGCTGGAGCTTCCTTCGACCCGACAACGGCGAGGAGGAGGACTCCGAAGAGGATGGTGACGAAGACGAGGAGTACAGCCCCAGCGAGGACGACAGCGAGGAGTCCGAGGAGAGCGAAGAGGGTGAAGAGAGCGAGGACTGGGATGCCGAGGAGGTTAGATACTCTTTTGAATATGCAAAATGGGATTTTGTAGAATTTGTCTCGCTTATTAGTGGGGTTAGATGTTATAAATCGGGGCCGGTTGTATGATTGAATGGGATTTCTCTGACGATTTTTGTCTCGATCCCCGTAGGTGCAGTATTCGGCTTGGAATGGGTCTAAAAGTGTGATGCTTGTGTATAACACAGTTTTGAAATTCTGTATGGGATTCTCAGTTTGGATTGCTTTTCTTTAATAGGATCTTTTTTGGGATCAGGGCTGGGATGCTTAAGTGGGATCATTTTAGGGATGCTCAAGTGGGATCTTTTTAGGGATGCTCAAGTGGGATCATTTTAGGGGATGCTCAAGTGGGATATTTTTAGGGATGCTGAGGTGGGATTATCTTAGGGATGCTCAAGTGGGTTTTTTTAGGGATGTTCAAGTGGGATCTTTTTAGGGATGCTCAAGTGGGATCATTTTAGGGATGCTCAAGTGGGATATTTTTAGGGATGCTGAGGTGGGATTATCTTAGGGATGTTCAAGTGGGATCATTTTAGGAATGCTCAAGTGGGATCATTTTAGGAATGCTCAAGTGGGATCAATCAGTATTGGGATTCTCAAGTGGGATCATTTTAGGAATGCTCAAGTGGGATCGATCAGTGTTGGGATTCTCAAGTGGGATCATTGTAAAGATTTCGACCCTGATTTGGGAGCTGGATTTTACTTTCAGGAGGGCTCAAGCTCGGAGGAGCTCGGCAGCTCCGAGGAGTCCGGCAAAGACTGGGACGAACTCGAAGAGGAGGCCCAGCGCCACGATCGGGAGCGCGAGCGCGAGGACATTGTACAGGATCATCATCGGCATCGGAGCAGCGCCAAACCGGCGCCGTCACGTCCCAAGAAGCGCCATCGCAGTCCGTCTTCTTCGCCGGAGAAGAAATCGAAAAAGTCGAAGAAAGCCAAGAAAAGCAAGAAGTCGAAGTAGTGCGCAACGGTGCCGGAGAAGCAGTAATATTGCTTACTGTCAACAGCATTTTGTCTTTATACAGACTGTTACTAACAAATCAATGTTCATTCTTAATTGCACTATGAAAGTGAATCCAATTGCGTCAAGTAACTAATGAATAAATTAACCTGCAGAAGTATAATATCTGCCAAATTAGTAAATATATAATAGGGTGTTTTCATACTTAGTTCCAATTGAATTGAATAAGACAGTTAGCTACGATTGACCAGCCGTGTCATTTTTAAACCTGTTTATTTTCTCGCAAATTTCAACTGTTTCTCGAGTCCAGCAAATGTTTTTTACTGTACGTACTAAGAAAGTACTCGCAAGTTTCAAGGCTTAATAAATATTTTTTTCAATTTAACTTTGACAAGCATTTTTAAACCAACACGGCTGAACAAATTTTATTTTCTAACTTCTTTTAATTATAAGTCTTTTAGATGGCTCGGACGCGAGGAAATAGTAAATATGAAGAAAAGTGCATCAATTTCTTTGGTTTTAATTTATTATGAAAATTGTAATCAAGGTATACGAGCTATCTATAATTATCTGATCGTAAAATGAAATTAGAAATGCAGCATACGACGTACTCTTATCTATTTAAAGGGTTGTTCAGTATCGAGTTATACTTGCAAATAAAAAGTACATACATGTAAATGTACATGCATGTGCAGTAATGACGGCTATTTTATATATATAGCTAAGACTTTATTATAAAAGCTACTGCAACACTTTCTTATATGGTCTTAATAATCAACATTTTTGTACAGAAAAAACAAGGACAACTTAATGTGGACGGATAACTTTGTTTCTCAAAAAATGAAACAAATTTTCAAAATGAAGGACGTTTCCGAAAAATACAGGAGATCAGCAGAAGCGACCACATATTTTTTCATCTCAGTAGATCAGAAGCTATTATTTTACTTTAAACTTTTAATGCAGCTACTACTATTGAGCCATAAAACTAAAAAATCTTAAGACGTGAAATTTCTAATGGCAGAACATGAGGATTTGAACCATAAAATTTAAAATTATCGACGAATAAATCGACCGACGAAGGGCATATGGGTCATGCAACCGAAATATTAATATTGCAGCTGATACTAAATTCACGACAGAGCACCAATTCTTATTTTCGCGGCGATGTGACCTGGATAAAGTCCAGTCACACTATTTACCCTATAAAACACATAAGTACATGTACACCACCTTCTTACCATATCGTGTCGTACATGGTGTGTTCAATTGCATGGCGACTTGAACAATAGCAAACAATTTAGCTACCAGTGCATGCTAAACTGTTAATGTGATCATTTGGTTCATACTTTTAGGCTCTACAAGTCAAATATAATCAAATAAAAGTGAAAAAACTAATAATGAATTGTGTAGGATCCGGTAGAAGATACGTTTGAATGGAAAACGTAATTCACGCGTCCTGTTTCCTAGTAAATTTATTTTCAAATTTAAACTTAAATTTTATATTACAAGTGTTATAACATAATTATTCAGCGGCGGCACCCCAAGTCTGTATGTAATGACTCGTGAACTAAACTACTGTTTATGGCAGTGATAGCATTATATCTACAAATTACAAAGTTATCATACTGCTATACGAGTTTTTATTTTTTTATTTTTTTACGACTTAGGTAGGCTAATAATGTAATAGGCCTACTAATAGGACCTACGCCTAGCCTAGTTGATTTAAATTAGGCCTGGCCCTATTCCTTTTAGTCTTACGCTACTCTTAGTCTTAGATCTTCTATTAATAAACAGGCCTAATAAGGCAAGCTAACGGTAATTTTTCTACTTCACTTAACTTAATGTTAATAAATATAATTTTAAGCATTTGAAAATTATTAAATTAGTCAAGTTCAAGTAGAAAAGTTAGGCATAGAAGTCATGTCCCTTTCTAGAAAAAAATTTATCTTGACTTTAATTGTCATATTTTTGTAATGCATTTTGTCTCTCAGGCATAGATAAATTTTGTTCAAAACTTTGGTTTTTTACTAATATTTTTTGTATCTAGGTAAACTTGTCAAATTTTTATTTGTCAAATATGTATGTTGACAAGTTTAGGGCCTACCACAGTTTGCATAGCATGTGATATGCAGTATAACAAAGTGTATAGAATTAGGCCTAGGAGATGTAAATAGAAGCTAAAGCAATAAGGTTTTAGTTTAATACTAGTGTGGCGTAGACGTAGCGAGTTCGAGATTTAGTAAGCGATTATTTAATTAATTATTTATTCGTTAGCTAGTTCAATTAGTAGTAGTGTTGACACGCAGGGCACGAGACAAAACGCCGAGTAGAGGAAAGTACAATTAACGAGCGCGAGGCAACATTTAAATTGGCGGGGAAATCCGATTCATTTAAACCTAAGATATCTATCAAAAAAGTAGTAATAACTTGGACTTAAATAAATAAAACTTAAAGTACATTTTTTTCTAAATAAATTACATTAAATTAATAGCTGGGGAACCTGCAAATTACTCAACTACAATAATTTTAAGTAATAAAAACTCACATAGAAACTAAAAATTTAAGATGCTAATGACGTCGTCACACTCGCCCCTCTATAAAAAGATAGATTAACCACCGCACGAATACGAAATGCGAACCGAATTTAAGTATTAGTAACAACAGAAGGTCACAAATTCACAGTCGAATAACGAGACAATCGAATTAGTTAATATTGATGCAACTGACAATAACGGACAGTAGTATTCGCAATTAATATTGGTAATACATAACATTTTGGTAAGCAGCAAGTCATTAGAAGAACAATATATTGAGAGTATTGAAGGATTAAAAGTCACAATAAGCAAAAGCGATGCGCGTATTTATTAATTGTTTGTCACTGAGTAGTTCAAAATGCGCGCTTAGGTCATCCATGGAAGAGCACGGATTTGCCGAGCCGGCCACAGCTCGACGGTCGGTCAGCTATGGTGTCATCGCACGCCCACCAGACACACACAGCAGACACCCGACAGGCACACTATCTAACCCAAAAACGAGACAAAAATTTAATGGGAGCGTGAACAGAATAAACACAAAAGGAAAGAAATGGCAAGGATGAGAACTTAGAATGACGATGCAAGACAACTGCGAACATGCAGACAAAAACCTCCGGGCCGGCACAAGCCGCGCTGGGCACGCCTCAAGGGACGCCGACACCACCCGGGGAGAGACAACGACATCTGCACACAGCAGGTAAGCGGCATGACGGAACAGCTGAACACATCAGCTTAGCTGGCTACTGCACAAGAGAAGACCATACTACTGGCAACAATGCAAGGGACGTGCTGACAGGGCTGAAGTGATGAGATGATGGGTGACAAATGACTGATGATTTATTTTTTTTTCTCTTTTCATATTTTGTTCCTTTTTTGCCAAGTGTTTTATTTTCCCGTTTTAGATTTTTTGTGCTTTCCATACTTTTGCCTGAACAACAAATTCACATGCTTTAACTGTTATTTTATACTTGTTTCTCTACATGTACATGTACAAGTACACGTCCAAGTACTTCTGACCCCGTTGCATGACACGGTAGGTTCTACATGAGTTGCTGCATGAGAAGGTTTACTATTGACGTACCGATACAGGACCTGAACCTGATCGGCTTGCGCACTGTTCTGCCTGAGCGCGTTCTGACACCTGGTTGTTGCCCTACTGTTGCTGCAGAAGGGGTGGTAATGCTACTGTCCCGCTCTGAGACATCGTCAACAGACTCTACCTGCAAGACCGGCTCCGCCTCATTACCAGATATAGCAGGCTCTGCCGCTGAAGCAACAGGTTCAACTTCTACTGACGTGCTGGTGCGGACTGGCTCAGCTTGTGCTGGTGCGGATGAGTCAGTGACTTCGGCTATTTCAGCTTGCTCTTGCTCGTCCCCCGTCCCCCGAGCTGATGCTCGACCCGACGCCATGGATGAGTCGCTGCCAGCGGACTCGGACGACGGCGAGGGTAGTTTAGGTGCTAACTGACCTGACGAGGGTGAACTCGAGTGCGTTTCTAATGACCGTTCAGACTGCTCACTGCTCGAGCTCGACGTGGGTGAAGATGAAATGCGATCGCCACGGGCGGCTGGAGAGATTGGAAGCAGGTCGTGGCAACTTGACTGACTGTCATTCAAGCTCAACCGAGAGGAGCCAATCTGCTCTGCCCCACGACCACCGTAGCAATCGATGTTACCCTGGTAGGTTGGTTTGCGAATGCAGCGCTTTATTCTATCAACGTTGTATACATTGTGTTTCGGGTTCGGCAATCGCTCAGATGGGTTTTGAAGGCCAGCTTCTGGGACCAGCCGGTAGTTCCGTTCAGAAATCTTTTGGCTCACTCTGTAAGGTCCGAGCCACACGGCCGTATCTAAGCCCCTGTGATTTGAGTTTAAGACCCATACTATTTCACCGACTTCAAAGTTGGAATGCAACGCGCTTCGATCATAGAGGCGCTTTTGACGCTCTTGAGCTCTACCTCGAGTTTGGCGGGCTTTGGCCGAGACCTCCACCAGTAGTCTATGCAAGTAGTGAGCGTACTGCTCTGGACTATAACTATCCCGCGCTGGGGGGCAGTAGACTAGGTCGAGCGGCAAGGACAGTTCACGGCCAAAAAAAAGTTTTGCTGGTGAAAACCCAGTCGACTCAGCCACTGTTGCGCGGATGGACAGCGAAGCTAAGCGAGCTGCGAGTGGCCAGTCAAACTGCCGTTCAAGACAGACAGCTCGAATTTGCGATTTGATAGTCTGTATCATTCTTTCGACTTTCCCATTTGCTTGGGGGCGCCGAGCTGTTATGCGCACCATTTCAACCTCGAGAAGGCGAGTCAGTTCGGCCATGACGCTGTTTATGAATGCTGTGCCGTTATCGGACACCAGCTGCTCCATAGCGCCATATCTTACTACCCATTCAGTCAATAGAGCCGTTGCTGTGGTCTCTGCGGAAACGTCTGTGACCGGTGTTACTTCGACAAATCCCGAGAAACGATCGACCATTACGAGCAAGTATTTCAACCCGGAATGTTCGGGGAAAGGCCCGGCATGGTCGATGTGGACTACTTGATTAGGGAACCCCGACAGCTCAGGCTGCATTGGCTCCTTATTCTTTCGTTTTGATTTTTTAGTTCGCGCGCAAACTTCACACTCTGCGATAGTTTCTTTCACGTAGGTGTCTAGATCAGAGATAGCAAAGCGATTTCGAACAGCGGCGATTGTCTTAGTGATGCCGCAGTGATTAATTTCTTTGTGATATCTTGTTACTATCTCACTGATGTTTGCAGTTTCTGGTATTACTAACACCCGTGTTGTAATTTTAGTCTTAGTGGCCTGTTTGCGCTGGTATAGTAGCCCGTGCTCGATGCTTAGCTCCTCGAACTGGGCCCAAAGCGCACGGATCTCTCGACTACAGCCCTGAAGATCAAACTTGGACAGCTTAGGTGCTTTGCCCTTTACGCTTTCAATCAAGCGAATCAGGTCGATGCAAGACTCTTGAGCCTCTCTGGCCCATTCTAAGTCCTGGGCATCCTCGTCTTCCTCGTCTTCCTCTTCAACGTTTTCATCCGACTGTTCAAGAGCTTCGTTTGGCTGTGCTAAAACCGCGGAAGTCCGATTCAAGTCTACATTGATAATTGCTTCTTCGTTAGTGACAGACTCGTCGACTACCTCCTCCCATTCGGTTTGGCTACTAGAATCTACTGTAGTTCGCTGCACACTAATCTTGCGGACTTCTGCGTCGGCTTGGGCGGACTTCAGATTGCGTTTGAACTTTTCCTGAAACTCTGGGACCTTCGAGCAAGAGGGGCAATCGAAGTGGTCAGCTCGGAATCTCGGGTTACGGCTGAGGACATCTGCGTTCACAATTTCCTTCCCCGGTCTGTACTGGATCTGGAAGTCATACTCAGCCAACCGCTCTAGAGTCGACTGCTGGATCTTAAAGTCAAACAACTCTATTGTGACCAGCCACTGGGCTAGCATGCCAGTGGCACTTTTCTTAGAATGCAGCCACTGCAAGGCGGCTGCATCAGTTCGCACGAGGAAGGGCTTGTCCAGCAAGTACGTCCTAAAATGTTCGAGCATCAATACGAGCCCGAGGAGTTCCCGCATAGTCGCACAATAATTTCTTTGGCTGGCAGAGAATTTCTTTGATGCATAGGCTATGACATGCTCCGTGCCAGCGGCACCTGCCTGTGAAAGGACAGCACCGACACCGTCTAATGAGCTATCACAGTCTAGGATAAACTGGTTGCCATGTGGAGACAAGTCAGGGTACGCAAGAACTGGCGGCGAGCAAAGATTCTTCTTGAGCTCTTGGAAGGCGCACTCGTGGCAGTCCAGCCACTGGAATCGTTCTGAGCCCTTAGCCAGTGCATACAACGGTGTTGCAAGAATGGAAAAGCGTGGCACAAATTTCCTGTAATAATTTGCAAATCCTAAGAAAGAAAGAAGCTGGCGCTTATCGGTTGGTGTACACCAGTCCTGGACTGCTTGCGTCTTTTTAGGATCCGCCTCAATCCCCTTGGCAGAGACGATAAAGCCTAGGAAGGACACTTTCTCCTTAAAGAGTTCACATTTGGACGGCTTAATCTTTAAGTTGGCTTTTCGGAGCTGCCAGAGCACCATGGCCAAGTGGCTGATCATCTGATCATTGTTAAGACCTTTGATTATTATGTCATCCAGATAAATCAAGCTGACTTTCATTAGGAGGGGGCGAAAGACTCGGTGCATCAGTTTTGCAAAATTAGCTGGCGCCGTTTTTATACCAAAAGGCACGACTCTCCAGCGGAATGTCCCCTGAGGGCATGAGAAGGCGGTTAGATCCCGATCTTCCTCTCGAATGCCCATTTGCCAGTACGCTGATGTTAGATCGAGGCTCGAGAAGACAGCTGAACCGGCGAGGCTATCAAAAGACTCCTCAATCAGCGGAAGGGGAAAACTACATGGCTTGATCAGCTTATTTACTGATCTATAGTCGATGCACAGTCGTTGAGACCCATCCTTTTTCTTTACAAGAACTATCGGTGAGGACCATTCTGAGTCACATTCTTCTATTACTCCCTGCTCTAGTAGTTGAGTGATGTGCTTATCTAAGAAAACTTTTTGACTCGGTGTTGTGCGACGGGATGCGAGAGCAATTGGTCTGGTGTTCTTGTCTTGAAGCTCAATCGCCATCTCTTGAAGACTAGTTTTACCAAGATCAGTGTCGCTTCGTGAAATTTGGCTCATGAAGTGATTCAGCAGCTTTAGTGTGGTTGCCAGCTGTGTCTGTGTTAAGCTAGTCTTATCAAGATGAAATTGTTGGGTTAGCCATGCTGCGATACTTTTATCAGGAGCCGGTAGTTTAGATAATTTACTATTGAGGTTCTGAGCATTGTCAATGGCAAAATCGCTCTCCGTCAAGGCGGTCTGAGCGACAACTTCCCCTAAGCCTAGCTCTTGAAACGATGCGATCTCCTGACCCTTTTCGATCCGGGACGGTTGATCGCTACTATTAAGGAGACGGACTAAGACATGACTTGATGTGCTAACACTATCGATAGACCTGGCTACAAAGCACTCAGAGTCTGTGTTGAATAGCTTAGATGACACGATGCCTTGAGCACATGGTGATGGATCAAGCACTCGACTGGGGATCAGTGTCTCGGATCGCGGTGGCAAGTCGAGAGAGCTTGCTGCAAGGACGCGGCGAATTCGATAAATGCCGTGATCTCCTTCGACCACTGGAACTGACTCTCCTGAGACCACAACTCTGCCCTCAATGAAATCCAGCAGCACTGAAAAGCTGCGCAAGAAGTCAACTCCTAGAAGGGCTTCAGTGCTAGACTCTTCAGTGACCAGAAATTGGTGTGGCTTGACTACCTTTCCTAGTTTGACATCACACCGCAGGGAGCCCAAGATTCGTGTTTTGGACCCATTGAAAGCCGTTGCACTGCTTGGATTTCGTGCTGGTGTGAAAGTATTGTTAACTGGGTCTGCTTCAACTAGGCGATTCATGACCTGCTTTCCCAGCATGCTCGCATTGGCACCCGAGTCGAGGCAAGCCATAACCTGTTTATCACCGATGAGGAGCTGGACAAAGTAGCTCGACTCAATTTCAGCGCCACCGATTCCCGACTGAGCACGGAAAGCATGGGCAGACTCTGAAATAGGCTTGATGTCACAGGCTTGATCATGTTTGCGGCCTGTATCTACCTGCCTTCGGAACTGGACACGAGTTCCAGCCAGCTGGTGCTGTTCAGCAAGTTTGCGAAGGGCAGGAGAAAGTTCACCCATGTGAAAAAAAAGTTGCTCGTTGAGTTGCTCAGATTGAATGAAGCCATAGTTTCCCCTGGCTACAGAGATGGCCCCAGTCTCTGAGGCAGACCGCTGGGCCCTTGGGTCTTGGCTAGACCTTTTAAACCTAGAATTTTCCCCAGATGAAGGTGGTGAAGGGCAGTCAGCAACTAGGTGGCCAGTTTGACCACAGCGATAGCATGCTCTCTGCTTAGCAACTGGGCCTTGAGCCTTCCCATAGCCCCTCTGAGCAGCCCTGATGTTTGCAGTCGGCAAGTTTGAATGGCCACCTGATTCTTGCAGTCTCAGTTCTTGTTGCTGAAGCCTTTTCTCAAGATCACGGATGCGCGCTTCAAGTGCTGCTTTCTCGTTGTCAACAGCCCGGAGGTTCACTGGCGGCTGGGGCTGCAACAGCTGGTGCACACCAATCATCTCATTGGCCTTGCGGGCGAGGTCAGCTGAGGACACACCCCCAACAACCCCGCGGGACCAGAGCAGCAACTTTTCGGCAAGCGCCTTGTCTCTAAGACCGTAGCAAAATCTAGCCCTCATCAGGGGTTCAGCTTCACTAACGGACACCTTAGCAGCACGCGCATAACACAACAATCTATCGTAGAACTCTGAGATGGATTCCTGCTCAGTCTGATAGGCAGCAACAAGCTCCATGTAGCTTTTTTCGCTGACATTTGACTCCGTATAACGAGAACGGAGAGCTTTTAGTGCGTCTTGGCAGCTCTTTCCTTTCAACTGATTATTAAAAAAAAACTCTTGACATTCTGGCGCCAGAAGGCTTAACAGGACAGCTGTCTCCTGTTTTTCCGGAACCCTGTGGGCTTCTAAATATGCAAGGAACTGAGCCTCCCAGATATCAAAGTTCAATTTGGCACTGAAAGGTACAGGTGGCCGAAGGCGGACAGCCAAGACATCTTCACTCTTGACAGGCAAGGAGTTGGGACTGTCGCCAGTTAGTTTCAAATCAATCAGTCGATGTAACGAAGCCAATGCATCAGCAAGAGCATTGTGTGTGACAGCATCCTCTCTCTTGACTTCGGCTGGCTGCTGCTGGGGCTGGCCAGCTTCGGCAACACTAAAGGGATGGTCAGGACCTCCATTAGTCGCTCCACCCCCATCATCCTCTGTGTCGGACATCCCAGAAAATACAGAGCAGAGAAGGAATAAGTAAACAAATTACAAGAATAGATGGAGTCACGAAGGAAAGAAGCGACACTAATACTAACACGCCAAAAGTGTCTGGTGGGGGGAAGCACTGAACCCAGGGTGACCTACTCCTACAGCCCTAGAGCAAGCAATCCGCGAATGCTATTCCACCAGACACGGTCCCTATACTAAAGGCAGGCAGCGTGCGTGCTCACCAGGAACAATCTGGCAGCTGGACACTCAGGTTGTCGATCGGGATTCAGTAGGACACGTTGTGGCCTCGGCCGTCGTTGGCAGGATACTAGGCAGCTCAGCGGGCCGTGTTGTTCGTAAATTCCAGCAGATTCTCGTTGGTGGTTCCAGTCAGCAAAGACTGGTGACGCAGCAGGTCTCGGTGGTGTCAACAGGCGACAGCAAGTAGAAATTCGACGATGATAATGGCAGGTGGCGGTGGCAGTTGGCGACAATGAACTAGCCGGTTCAGACAATGAATAGATGAAGTCAACGGTTTATCGAAGAACGGACGATTGGATAGGCGGGCCAATTGTAAATGATGTCTCGGTGGGACCTCCAAAATGTGGGGTAGACGTAGCGAGTTCGAGATTTAGTAAGCGATTATTTAATTAATTATTTATTCGTTAGCTAGTTCAATTAGTAGTAGTGTTGACACGCAGGGCACGAGACAAAACGCCGAGTAGAGGAAAGTACAATTAACGAGCGCGAGGCAACATTTAAATTGGCGGGGAAATCCGATTCATTTAAACCTAAGATATCTATCAAAAAAGTAGTAATAACTTGGACTTAAATAAATAAAACTTAAAGTACATTTTTTTCTAAATAAATTACATTAAATTAATAGCTGGGGAACCTGCAAATTACTCAACTACAATAATTTTAAGTAATAAAAACTCACATAGAAACTAAAAATTTAAGATGCTAACGACGTCGTCACACTAGGCCTATATGGTCTTAATAATCAACATTTTTGACAGAAAAAACAAGGACAACTTAATGTGGATGGATATGAAAGAATAAATATATAATATGTATAATATATAATAATATATAATATATAATATATAATCTATAAAATCTATAAAAAATATATAATTTATTATATAATATATAAAATAATATATATATATATATAAATAATAAAGTAGGCCTAGTATTTTTTGATTAAATTAAATTTATTAAAACTGATTGAAATTGATTAGAATTGGAATCTTGACAATTAATTGCAATCCCCTAGCTAGCTGTTGATATGAAATATTCTTGGTTTCATTGTTTTTTTATTTTATTGTATCTCATATCTCTACATATCTCTACATATAAAAATCAAAACTCTGTCTGTGTGTGTGTGTGTAGGCCTATACAATTTTGATTGCTATGGACTCCCAAACCATTAACCAAATGACACCAAACTTTACACCCACCCTAAACTTACTACAGAGAATGTCTTAGGCTACCTTTAAATTTCCTAGACTCAAGTCTTCCTGCCTTAAAGTACAAAAAACTGCTCAAAATGCGCGATTTTTTCACTAAATCCTCCATAGCGCCGCTCCACTTCTACCAATTCTCTTCAAATTTGACATAGACAGTCTTTAACTATTTTGACACAATCGTGTAAAATTTTGAATCTGAAAGTTAATCCTGAACGGTGCTGTGCACTTTTAAAGTTTGGCTGTTTTTTCAGCGAGACAGCCACCCCAACCTCCACCCGCCTGCCTCTCTTTTCCAATCTGGGCAAAGGTTTTTAAATAGGTTTTTAAATGACTAACTTTGGGCTGCCATAAGTTTGCTTCACATAAAGCGATTGACTTCAAACTTAACACAAATCTTCATTGACTCATTCTTTATCTAAATGTTAAGTTTCAACTCTGTACCAGGGTAACTCAACCGAAAAAGAAACTGTAAGCATGTGAAGTTTGTCTGCTTTTTTTGTTGTTTGCCGCTCATCCAACTCATTCCCCCAGACAAAGGATCAGGCGATAGGGCTCAATGTACATAGTGAATGTATAGTGTTTTGGAATAACTTTTTAATAGCCTTCTCTGTATCCCTGGGAGTGGAGAGACGTGGAAAGAAGAGAGTTTAGCAAGAGATTCAATTTCAAACTACTGTCCTCTATATAGACAAGTCGCAGCAGTTAAACAAGGATGGCAAATCAAGGCGATGTGGGATGGTTTGTAAAAATAGCAAAAAATTAATGAATAACTGATTATAATGCAATCCTACCAAATTAGTTATACCATGAAAATTTTAACAGTAAGATTTGCATAAGGTAACTTTAAAATTTAAATGGCCTCCTAAGAAATGCGTATTTCCTTGGTTGTTAGACTGCTGCAGACTGTGGTGGTAGAGCTAGAGAATGGAGATACACAAATTCCTCTCAGGGCTACTAATTGGCCAGAAAGATGACGTGATTAAAGCATGAGAAATGATAACAACCATGATAGTACTATGTCCCACGAGGGCTGGATCACTATTGCGAAGTTTCAAAGGACCCAAGGGCCGGATTGCTATTGCAAAGTTTCAAAGGACCCGAGGCCGGATTGCTATTGCAAAGTTTCAAAGGTCCCCATGATAGTACTTTCGAAGCAGGGATTGGCAGATTTTATCTCAAAGGCCAGATAAAGAATCCAGCTCATGGCTGCCGGCCAGATAGATGAGAGTGAAAAGGAAAAGTGGTGAAGAGAGAGCAGAGAAGAAGGGAGGAAGAAGTGAGAGGAGGGGAGAAAGGAAGGAGAGGAAAGAGTAAAGGTGAGAAGAGGGGAGAGATGAGATAGAGGATCAATGAGAGAGGAGAGTAGAGAAGATTGAGAAGAAAGTAGAGATGAGAGAGCAGAAAGAAGATGACAGAGGGTCAAGAGGAGAGAAGAGATTAGAGAGGAGAGAGTAGAAAGGATAGAGAAGAGAGGAGATAAGAGGGGGAGAGAGAAGTGAGAAGAAAAGAGATAGAGATAAGAGAGTGGTAAAAGAAGAGGGGAGAAAGGAGAGATGAGAGAGTAAAGGGAAGAGAGCCTTGTCTAATGCATAATTAGCATTTTTTGTTTGTTGGTATATTTATGGCTTTTTCAATTAAAGCATGTTAACATTGTATTTCTATGAAACAGATTCAAATACAAGTTTTACTAGTATTTTTCATATGGAAAATAGTGTTTTAGTATTAAAATACAAATAACCCCAAAATAGGCTAAATTGTATATATAACTTATTATAAGTACTATAGATTCTCCCTGTACAAATTTGCAGTTGAAGCTAGATCACCAATTCTTGATTGACTTATTTTCAATCTCAATGTTTTTTTATAAAATTCTCACTTGATCTTGCTCAAAAACAAAAATCTGATCTTAGCTGGGCTCTAAAAGGCAGGCATTGTCACAAATTGTCATACTTGACAATTGTTATATCTTGTGCCTAAAAACTAGCATTACAATGACATGGCTTGGCTTATTGGTTTTATGAATCTGTTTTATCTATGCACTGAAACAGCTGTACATACTGTACTATGCTAAGAAATTTACCAGTTGACAAATTTACCAGTTGACATATTTACCATATAACTAGGCCAGTTGATAAAAAAGTTGATAAGTTTACTAGCACCCTATTTTTATATAGGCACTAAGCCTAGCTTTTTTTTACTTTTTTACTTAGTCTTAGGTCTTACAACTTTTTTATGCCCAATCAATAGCCAGTGCCCCATAGCTCCCCACTTCTAAATCTTACATGTATGCCAGAAAATGTTGGTTTTTCAACAGATGCAAAAAAATTGTTGGCATAAAGTATCATAGCATACAAAACATTCCAATGGAAATTATGCTATAGATCTGGCATATAGCATAGCTATTAGTATACAAAAGACCAAAATGTCATAATGCAAGAATGCAAAAAGGTCCTTCATTGTTGCAAAACAAAAAATTCCTTTACTGCTGCAATATCATTTGATTATATCTAGTATACATATCACAAGTAATATTTTTAGTGTGTAAACTTGAATTTATGGTGTAGGGAGCCATTTTTCCAGTGTACCATATAGGGCCTAATATATTTGAGAGTGTGGCCATTGCTAGGCTTAATAGCCATGTCAATATCTCATTTTTTAGCTTTTTGGCTTCAACCTGATGTTTTGATTATTACTGAAAATCAGTTAACATGTTTGAGCCAGGAGTGACACAGAATGGCTATGGAAATGGAGTCAATGGCCACTTGTAAGTGACTGGTTTGCTGTTATAAAAGAAGCTTTAAAAGTACACAATTAGGAAGTGATGCACTTAATTTTTTTGCACAAATTTTAGCCAGTGGAACTCGCAAAGCAATGGACAAGCTGGCGATGCATTGCCCTACGATGCGCAATACCCTTCAGCTAGTATGCAGGTACAGTAGTTTACATTTAAATGGTGATGTAGAGGCGAAACACTTGTTAAATAATCCAACTCTATTTTTTCAACTCTATTTTAGTACGGCAGTCAGTCATATGAATCGCCGGGCAGTGCTCCAGACTATGCTGCCAATGACACCCTAGATGTTGATCTGGCTGCTTCAGCGTCGCTTGGCAATAATGGAGGATACTATACTAATACGGGATACTCTGCCGGCACTGGCAACTCATATTCCCAGCGGAGTCCTGGGTAGGTTCTATGTGATTGTATCATCTTTTAGATATTCAATAATATGCATGCAAGTTTCTAGACTTGTAGTCTTTAGGCAGCTGCTAAAGTGCTATCACGTCCTCTACTACATCCTTGAGCGAGATTCTACCCTTCTCCCAGGCACTAGTGGGTAGCTACCCACTTCCCCAGACACTTCAGCGGTTAGCTAGCTACCCACTCCCACAGATACTTCAGCCGGTAGCTAGCTACCCACTCCCACAGATACTTCAGCGGGTAGCTAGCTACCCACACCCCCAGACACTTCAGCCGGTAGCTAGCTACCCACTTCCCCAGACACTTCAGCCGGTAGCTAGCTACCCACTCCCCCAGACACTTCAGCTGGTAGCCACTTCCCTAGACACTTCAGCCGGTAGCTAGCTACCAACTCCCTCAAACACTTCAGCCGGTAGCTAGCTACCCACTCCCCCAGACACTTCAGCCGGTAGCTAGCTACCCACTCCCCCAGACACTTCAGCCGCTAGCTAGCTACCCACTCCCCCAGACACTTCAGCCGGTAGCCACTTCCCTAGACACTTCAGCCGGTAGCTAGCTACCCACTCCCCCAGACACTTCAGCCGGTAGCCACTTCCCTAGACACTTCAGCCGGTAGCTAGCTACCAACTCCCCCAAACACATCAGCCGGTAGCTAGCTACCCACTCCCCCAGACACTTCAGCGGGTAGCTAGCTACCCACTCCCACAGATACTTCAGCCGGTAGCTAGCTACCCACTCCCACAGATACTTCAGCGGGTAGCTAGCTACCCACACCCCCAGACACTTCAGCCGGTAGCTAGCTACCCACTTCCCCAGACACTTCAGCCGGTAGCTAGCTACCCACTCCCCCAGACACTTCAGCTGGTAGCCACTTCCCTAGACACTTCAGCCGGTAGCTAGCTACCAACTCCCTCAAACACTTCAGCCGGTAGCTAGCTACCCACTCCCCCAGACACTTCAGCCGGTAGCTAGCTACCCACTCCCCCAGACACTTCAGCCGCTAGCTAGCTACCCACTCCCCCAGACACTTCAGCCGGTAGCTAGCTACCCACTCCCTCAGACACTTCAGCCGGTAGCTAGCTACCCACTCCCCCAGACACTTCAGCGGGTAGCTAGCTACCCACTCCCCCAAACACTTCAGCCGGTAGCTAGCTACCCACTCCCTCAGACACTTCAGCGGGTAGCTAGCTACCCACTCCCCCAGACACTTCAGCGGGTAGCTAGCTACCCACTTCCACAGACACTTCAGCGGGTAGCTACCCACTCCCACAGATACTTCAGCATGTAGCTAGCTACCCACTCCGACAGATACTTCAGCGGGTAGCTACCCACTCCTACAGACATTTGTTCATTAGCATGGAAAATAAGTTGTTATTGTTGTGTAAATTTCATTTAATGTAGCTTAATGTAGAATGACGAAAAGCATGGCATCTGATATAGGTTTTATGGCATGTATGGAATGGAACAGTTTGCTACGACTTTTGCCGCAAAACAGGCCTATGAGTGAACCGTTTGCATGTTTTCTGTGGTATAGCAGAGTTCGCTAAATTGCGTCGTTTGTAATTAAATAAGGTGATTTAGTTTTGCGCTTTGCAGTTCAGTAATTAGAAGTATGCCATTAGTCATTTAGAGTTGGCTGTAGACTGTTAACTCTGTTTCCCCTGTTACTTCAGTGCAAGCCTCTCTCCATTTCCCCTGTTACTTCAGTGCAGGCCTCTCTCCATTTCCCCTGTTACTTCAGTGCAGGCCTCTCTCCATTTCCCCTGTTACTTCAGTGCAGGCCTCTCTCCATTTCCCCTGTTACTTCAGTGCAGGCCTCTCCATTTCCACTGTTCCTTCAGTGCCGGCCTATCCATTTCCCCTGTTCCTTCAGTGCCGGCCTATCCATTTCCCCTGTTCCTTCAGTGCCGGCCTATCCATTTCCCCTGTTCCTTCAGTGCCGGCCTATCCATTTCCCCTGTTCCTTCAGTGCCGGCCTATCCATTTCCCCTGTTCCTTCAGTGCCGGCCTATCCATTTCCCCTGTTCCTTTAGTGCCGGCCTATCCATTTCCCCTGTTCCTTAAGTGCAGGCCTCTCTCCATTTCCCCTGTTCCTTCAGTGCAGGCCTCTCTCCATTTCCCCTGTTCCTTCAGTGCCGGCCTATCCATTTCCCCTGTTCCTTCAGTGCCGGCCTATCCATTTCCCCTGTTCCTTAAGTGCAGGCCTCTCTCCATTTCCCCTGTTCCTTCAGTGCAGGCCTCTCTCCATTTCCCCTGTTCCTTAAGTGCAGGCCTCTCTCCATTTCCCCTGTTCCTTCAGTGCAGGCCTCTCTCCATTTCCCCTGTTCCTTCAGTGCCGGCCTATCCATTTCCCATGTTCCTTCAGTGCAGGCCTATCCATTCCCCTGTTCCTACAGTGCTGGCCTATCCATTTCCCCTGTTCCTTTATTGCCTGCCTATCCATTTCCCCTGTTCCTTTAGCACAGGCCTCTCTATTTCCCCCTTTCCTTCAGCACAGGCCTCTCCCATTTCCCCTGTTCCTTCAGTGCTGGCCTATCCATTTCTCCTGTTCCTTTATTGTCGGCCTATCCATTTCCCCTGTTCCGTCAGTGCCGGCCTATCCATTTCCCCTGTTCCTTTATTGCCTGCCTATCCATTTCCCCTGTTCCTTCAGCACAGGCCTTTCAATTTCCCCTGTTCCTTCAGTGCAGGCCTATCCATTTCCCCTGTTCCTTCAGCACAGGCCTCTCCCATTTCCCCTGTTCCTTCAGTGCAGCCCTTTCTCCATTTCCCCTGTTCCTTCAGTGCCGGCCTATCCATTTCCCCTTTTCCTTCAATGCCGGCCTATCAATTTCCCCTGTTCCTTCAGTGCCGGCCTTTCAATTTCCCCTGTTCCTTCAGTGCCGGCCTATCCATTTCCCCTGTTCCTTCAGCACAGGCCTCTCCATTTCCCCTGTTCCTTCAGTGCAAAACCCTTTTGACGCCAGGCCATCCCCAACCACCCAACTCAGAGCCGGCAGCCATCGCTATGAATTCGGAGCAGCAGCAGCAGCAGAAGCCGCAGCCTCACTCGATGACGAAGGCCAGCCGTACGCAAACCTGCCGCCACCTGGCACTCTGCCGTCGCCTCCGTCTCAGCTGTCTCCGCCAATGTCTGCCCAGCTGGCTATGGTCAATAACAGTGGCTACGCTCGTTCTATTGGATCCCAGTCTCAGCAGCAGCAGCAGCAGCATCACTATCACCTGCTTCAGCGCGACTTCAGCACTGTGGATGGCCGGATCAGGCAGAAGCAGTTGCAGCCGCCGCAGGTTGAGCGACAGCAGCAGCACGAGTATGTCAATTATCGAGATCCAGACGTTGTAGCAGCGATGAAGCAGCGAGCAGCTTCCGTTGATGGAGCGGCTGGCGGACTGAGCCGGTCCGACAAATTTGGCACGCTGGCTAGTTTGAATTGTAAGTGGGACTCGGTGGCTCGACTTTCTCATTGTCAGGGCAGTGTGCACACTGATGCTTTCATCGATGTAGTGACAATGGATGGGGGTTGTAGCCTAATGGTTAGTGTCGGACTCGCGACTAAAAGGTCGGGGGTTCGATTCTTGACCCGCTGGAAAAATTTGTGTTAGACACTTAATTCTGCATTGCTTCAGTTCACCCAGCTGTAAAATGGGTGCCAGCTGTGTGTGGCGACCCCCAGCGCGATAGCTGCGGCTGAGCTGTCGGTTGCACATCTGCCCATTAGGGCTGGTGTAATCAATTATTATAATTAATTATTGAAAATTGCGGTCCAACTGTAATTAACATATTTTGTTTGCCGTTGAAATATTTTTATAACTTTTTAAATTGCATGTGTGCTTATACACGTGTATCTGCCTGCTAGCTACTAACTTTAGCATTGAAAGTTTAATAGTATTTAAATACTTCCGCTGGGTTATTATTTCTAAAATGGTGTGGCTCATGGGGGAATTGCTAAGATGCTGTGGCTCATGGGGGAATTGCTAAGATGCTGTGGCTCATGGGGGAATTGCTAAGATGCTGTGGCTCATGGGGGAATTGCTGAAATGCTTTGGCTTATAGGGGGGAATTGCTGAAATGCTTTGGCTTATAGGGGGGAATTGCTGAAATGCTTTGGCTTATAGGGGGGAATTGCTGAAATGCTTTGGCTTATAGGGGGGAATTGCTGAAATGCTTTGGCTTATAGGGGGGAATTGCTGAAATGCTTTGGCTTATAGGGGGGAATTGCTGAAATGCTTTGGCTTATAGGGGGGAATTGCTGAAATGCTTTGGCTTATAGGGGGGAATTGCTGAAATGCTTTGGCTTATAGGGGGGAATTGCTGAAATGCTTTGGCTTATAGGGGGGAATTGCTGAAATGCTTTGGCTTATAGGGGGGAATTGCTGAAATGCTTTGGCTTATAGGGGGGAATTGCTGAAATGCTTTGGCTTATAGGGGGGAATTGCTGAAATGCTTTGGCTTATAGGGGGAATTGCTGAAATGCTTTGGCTTATAGGGGGGAATTGCTGAAATGCTTTGGCTTATAGGGGGGAATTGCTGAAATGCTTTGGCTTATAGGGGGAATTGCTGAAATGCTTTGGCTTATAGGGGGGAATTGCTGAAATGCTTTGGCTTATAGGGGGGAATTGCTGAAATTATGTGGCTCATGAGGTGAATTGCTGAAATGCCGTGGCTCATGAGGTGAATTGCTGAAATGCCGTGGCTCATGAGGTGAATTGCTGAAATGCCGTGGCTCATGAGGTGATTTGCTGAAATGCCGTGGCTCATGAGGTGATTTGCTGAAATGCCGTGGCTCATGAGGTGAATTGCTGAAATGCCGTGGCTCATAGGGATTGCTCAGATCCTCTATATAGCCAAAGCTCAAGTGGGATGCAGATGGATACGTAATTTTAAAACGCTCATTGGTCAAATATGTGCATATTATGCACTAAACAATTAATCAACAATATAATGCTATTACAAAACGCTATATAAACACAGCCACAGGCCGTTACGCTAGCAGTACAATTGGCGACAGTAGGCAGAGAATATTGCCAGCCTACTCAACTGAGCAGCAATATGATCCGGCATTTGCTAATCCCGGTTATTCCGATCTTGGCGACTTTTATCCCATTGAGAACGGCGCTGCTCGCGCCGTGTCCCCCGCTTATTCCCAATCGCACAGATCGTTTGGTGAGTTAACAAATTCACAAAATTATCAATGTCACTATAGCTGCCGCAGTAGTAAGCACTATACGATTGAATATCAATAATGCTTTCATAGAATTTATTATAGCTCACTGTTCTTTATGGCTACTCGTATTTATTGATTTATTATGATTTGTACTTTCTATTTGTAGTATTTTTATATGTAATGTTGAGTATACATACCGCCTAATCATTTTCAATTATATTTGTTGTGTGTCGCCTTGTGCCGACTTACCTTATCTCTGCTGCGCGGTATGGATTGGAATGCGGCATAGTCTAGTATTCCAATGAAGAGAATTAAGAGAGAGAGAGAGAGAGAGAGAGAGAGAGAGAGAGAGAGAGAGAGAGAGAGAGAACAAGTCAGTAGGGCGCTGCCTATTCTCAATTTCTTACTCTGTCCGTCAGTGCGCGCAACACAAGACAAATTTTTACCGCATCCAACCTGCAAATTACCTTTTTTAACCCCTATCTGTACGTACGTATTTCTCTATGCTTCTTCACTCGCTCGCTATATTCAGTGTATATAGTTCTAACCAAGCTGGGTCAAGGCTACCTCTTAGCTTCACATATTTTGGGGCAATATAACTCACAATTTAATTTTTATCCTTAAAAACACTTATTTGCACACTTCTTTTTTAAGTTATCTAGATGCTTTAAATGTTGTCCACATTAATGTGTGTTACGAAGAGGTTGTGATGCTTTTATTATACATGTACTTTACTGGGAGAGGTAATTTCTACCTAGTAGAAAAAACTGGGTCTGCAGTATTAAAGATGGTGTTGCTTATTGAATAAACTAATTTTATTTGCTTTTCTTGCCCAGCCTCCCCAGATCCTCAATTGCTGGGCCAGCCTCCAAGATCCTCAGTTGCTGGGCTGCCAGCCTCCCAGATTCTCAGTTGCTGGGCTGCCAGCCTCCCAGATCCTCAGTTGCTGGGCCAGCCTCCCAGATCCTCAGTTGCTGGGCCAGCCTCCCAGATCCTCAGTTGCTGGACCAGCCTCCCAGATTAGCCATTAGCCTCTTGGGTCATCGCATTCAACACCGAACGCCTGAGGGTTAAGCAGAGCTGATCGGGGTTAGTACACAGCTACTCAAAATAAGCTTGACGTGCCTCGCACATCGAGGCATATAGAAAGTGAAAAATTACTCTAAGCCTTAGAAGTTCCCCTGGTCTCATATTTGATGGTATTTTGTTTATTTATCTATCAATTAGACGCGCTTAACTAACAATGTTACTCCCGCCGGCACCCTGCCTTCAGTGTCGAACTCGCAGGTTTCCCACGCAGTCGCCGAGACGATCCTTTTGGAGTCCCGGCCTCCACAGACTGCGGAGCCGCAGTCATCAAGCTACCGCGATCCCGAGCTGCCCGACCTTCTGCAGCTTCTCCGGTCTGGCAGCGACGAGGCGCGTTGTCACGCGGCCGCCTACCTGCAGCACCTGACCTTCTGCGAAGAGGACACAAAGACCCGGGTTCGAACCTCGGGTGGTATTATCCTACTAGTGAATCTGCTGGCTAGGCCTGGCAGCGTTAATCTCCGTCTAGGGGTGCTGGGCGCCCTGAGAAATCTCAGCTTCGGCCTTGGACAGGAGGAGAATCGCCGTGAGATGGCAAGGTGTGGCCTGCTGGCTAATCTGTGCGCCCTGGTTGAGTCTGCCGAGGAGCAGGAAGTCAGGTTGGTGATTTGGCTAGGGTTACTGGCTTTGAAAGGTTATGGGTCAGCCTGTCAAGTGCAAGGGGTCAAGCTGTCAACTTTCTAAGGTAATCATGGATCAAGCTGTCAAATGTCTAGGGTCATCATGGGTCAAGCTGTCAAATGTCTAAGGTCATCATGGGTCAGGCTGTCAAATGTCTTGGGTCATCATGGGTCAAGCTGTCAAATGTCTAAGGGTCATCATGGGTCAGGCTGTCAAATGTCTTGGGTCATCATGGGTCAAGCTGTCAAATGTCTAAGGGTCATCATGGGTCAGGCTGTCAAATGTCTTGGGTCATCACAGGTCAAGCTGTCAAATGTCTAAGGTCATCATGGGTCAGGCTGTCAAATGTCTAAGGTCATCATGGGTCAGGCTGTCAAATGTCTTGGGTCATCATAGGTCAGGCTGTCAAATGTCTTGGGTCATCATGGGTCAAGCTGTCAAATGTCTTGTGTCATCATGGGTCAGGCTGTCAAATGTCTTGGGTCATCATGGGTCAAGCTGTCAAATGTCTAAGGGTCATCATGGGTCAAGCTGTCAAATGTCTAAGGTCATCATGGGTCAGGCTGTCAAATGTCTTGGGTCATCATGGGTCAAGCTGTCAAATGTCTAAGGTCATCATGGGTCAGGCTGTCAAATGTCTTGGGTCATCATGGGTCAAGCTGTCAAATGTCTTGGGTCATCATGGGTCAAGCTGTCAAATGTCTAAGGGTCATCATGGGTCAAGAGTCAAGATGTCAAAAAGCTGTCAAAGGTGAAAAGTTAAGGATAATAGGTCAAACTATCAATCTGCAAAGGGGAGGTTTAAAGTTTCAAAAACGTTAATTATTAATTTTGATTTTGATTCTTTTGAAAAAATAAAAAAAATGTTTTTATATTACCTACAAAGTAGCGATCAAAGCGTTTTTTTTCTCTCTCTCTGTGTCACTCAGAGAGTTGGCCACAGCCGTGCTGTGGAATCTGAGCGCCAGTCCGGCTCTCCGCAAGGACATGCTGGATACCTGCGTGACGCCTCTGGTGAATCGGGTGCTGCTGCCTCACGCCGGATTGGAACGGGCCCCTAGCGGCGAGTTTAATAGCGTTCAACGTGAGATCTACTGGACTGGCGTGTTCTGCAATGCCACTGGCGCTCTGCGCTGTTTGAGCGCCTACGGAGACGCTGGCTATGGACGGAAATGCCTGCGGGCCTGTCCGGGCCTGGTGGAGAGCGTCATCCAGGTGAATTGTGGTTATGCTTGTGAAGCTTCGAGCTTAGTGAAGCTTCGAGCTTAGTGAAGCTTCGAGCTTGTGAAGCTTCGAGCTTGTGAAGCTTCGAGCTTGTGAAGCTTCGAGCTTGTGAAGCTTCGAGCTTGTGAAGCTTCGAGCTTGTGAAGCTTCGAGCTTGTGAAGCTTCGAGCTTGTGAAGCTTCGAGCTTGTGAAGCTTCGAGCTTGTGAAGCTTCGAGCTTGTGAAGCTTCGAGCTTGTAAAGCTTCGAGCTTGTGAAGCTTCGAGCTTGTGAAGCTTCGAGCTTGTGAAGCTTCGAGCTTGTGAAGCTTCGAGCTTGTAAAGCTTCGAGCTTGTAAAGCTTCGAGCTTGTGAAGCTTCGAGCTTGTGAAGCTTCGAGCTTGTGAAGCTTCGAGCTTGTGAAGCTTCGAGCTTGTGAAGCTTCGAGCTTGTAAAGCTTCGAGCTTGTGAAGCTTCGAGCTTGTGAAGCTTCGAGCTTGTGAAGCTTCGAGCTTGTGAAGCTTCGAGCTTGTGAAGCTTCGAGCTTGTGAAGCTTCGAGCTTGTGAAGCTTCGAGCTTGTGAAGCTTCGAGCTTGTGAAGCTTCGAGCTTGTGAAGCTTCGAGCTTGTGAAGCTTCGAGCTTGTGAAGCTTCGAGCTTGTGAAGCTTCGAGCTTGTGAAGCTTCGAGCTTGTGAAGCTTCGAGCTTGTGAAGCTTCGAGCTTGTGAAGCTTCGAGCTTGTGAAGCTTCGAGCTTGTGAAGCTTCGAGCTTGTGAAGCTTCGAGCTTGTGAAGCTTCGAGCTTGTGAAGCTTCGAGCTTGTGAAGCTTCGAGCTTGTGAAGCTTCGAGCTTAGTGAAGCTTCGAGCTTAGTGAAGCTTCGAGCTTAGTGAAGCTTCGAGCTTAGTGAAGCTTCGAGCTTAGTGAAGCTTCGAGCTTGGGGAAGATTCGAGCTTGGGAAGATTCGTACTTGGGGAAGATTCGAGCTTGGAAAGATTCGAGCTTGGGGAAGATTCGAGCTTGGAAAGATTTGAGTTTGTGAAGTTTCGAGCTTGGGAAGATTCGAGCTTGGAAAGATTCGAGTTTGTGAAGATTCGAGCTTTGGGAAGATTCGAGTTTGTGAAGATTCGAGCTTCGGGAAGATTCGAGCTTGGGATGATTCGAGCTTGGAAAGATTCGAGCTTGGGGAAGATTCGAACTTGGAAAGATTCGAGCTTGTGAAGATTCGAGCTTGTGAAGATTCGAGCTTGTGAAGCTTCGAGCTTGTAAAGCTTCGAGCTTGTAAAGCTTCGAGCTTGTAAAGCTTCGAACTTGGAAAGATTCGAGCTTGTGAAGATTCGAGCTTGGGAAGATTCGAGCTTGGGAAGATTCGAGCTTGGGAAGATTCGAGCTTGGAAAGATTCGAGCTTGTGAAGCTTCGAGCTTGTGAAGCTTTGAGCTTGTGAAGCTTTGAGCTTGTAAAGCTTCGAGCTTGTGAAGCTTCGAGCTTGTGAAGCTTCGAGCTTGTGAAGCTTCGAGCTTGTGAAGCTTCGAGCTTGTGAAGCTTCGAGCTTGTGAAGCTTCGAGCTTGTGAAGCTTCGAGCTTGTGAAGCTTCGAGCTTGTGAAGCTTCGAGCTTGTGAAGCTTCGAGCTTGTGAAGCTTCGAGCTTGTGAAGCTTCGAGCTTGTGAATCTTCGAGCTTGTAAAGCTTCGAGCTTGTGAAGCTTCGAGCTTGTGAAGCTTCGAGCTTGTGAAGCTTCGAGCTTAGTGAAGCTTCGAGCTTGTGAAGCTTCGAGCTTGTGAAGCTTCGAGCTTGGGGAAGATTCGAGCTTGGGAAGATTCGAACTTGGGGAAGATTCGAGCTTGGAAAGATTCGAACTTGGGGAAGATTCGAGCTTGGGAAGATTCGAGCTTGGAAAGATTCGAGCTTGGAAAGATTCGAGTTTGTGAAGTTTCGAGCTTGGAAAGATTCGAGTTTGGAAAGATTCGAGCTTGGGAAGATTCGAACTTGGGGAAGATTCGAGCTTGGAAAGATTCGAACTTGGGGAAGATTCGAGCTTGGAAAGATTCAAGCTTGGAAAGATTCGAGCTTGGAAAGATTTGAGTTTGTGAAGTTTCGAGCTTGGGAAGATTCGAGCTTGGAAAGATTCGAGTTTGGAAAGATTCGAGTTTGTGAAGATTCGAGCTTTGGGAAGATTCGAGTTTGTGAAGATTCGAGCTTCGGGAAGATTGGAGCTTGGGATGATTCGAGCTTGGAAAGATTCGAGTTTGGAAAGATTCGAGTTTGGAAAGATTCGATCTTGTGAATTTTCGCGCATGTGAAGCTTCACAAATCTGAAAATAAATCTCGTGCTTGAAAAGTTTCTCTTTTATTAAAAACTGCTATTAAAACATTGATTAATACATTGATCATACCAGTGCAATCCGTCCATACGCAGGTACTTCGCTGCGCCGTTCGTAACACCGATTTGGACCGGAAATCCATTGAGAACTGCGTCTGTCTGTTGCGCAATCTGCTCTTCGCCTGCCAAGAGACCGCCGACCCTAACTACCAGCCCGCCGAGTCAATTGCTCCAGCCCAGCTCAATAGCAACTCAAAGTCTGGCAAAAGTGGCGGCGGCTGTTTTGGCGGCAAAAGCTCTTCTAACGGTGGCCCGTCTTCTAGTAGTAGCAAGAAAAAGCAACAGCCGCAGCAGAAGCCGGCAAGCAAAGAAGCAACGCCGCAGCAGCCGCTGGCCGGAGGCGGCGGCAGGATCAGCCTGCTATGGCAAGCCGGCACTCTCTCTAGCGTACTGCTGCCAATCATTGCCGACTGCGCCAATCCCGACACTCTGGAGGCTGCCGCCGGCGCCGTGCAGAACCTGGCCGCCTGCGACTGGCAGCCGTCTGTGGAATTTCGTGCTCAGATTCGGCGGGACAAAGGCCTGCCTCTGCTTGTTGAACTGCTCAGCTTGGATGCCGATCGGGTTGTGCGGACCGCCGCCACGGCTTTGAGAAATCTGGCTCTGGAAGCTCAGAGTCTCAAGCTTATTGGTACGATTTTCAATTTATGATCCCTTCCCTGTATTTCAAGCAAGGGGTTAAATAAATCTCCTCAATCTGGATCAGAGAAATCCAAATCCTCAGTCAAGGATCAGAGAAATCCCAATCCACAGTCTAGGATCAGAGAAATCCCATAGGATCAGAGAAATCCCATAGGATCAGAGAAATCCCATAGGATCAGAGAAATCCCATAGGATCAGAGAAATCCCATTGGATCAGAGAAATCCCATTGGATCAGAGAAATCCCATAGTATCAGAGAAATCCCATAGGATCAGAGAAATCCCATAGGATCAGAGAAATCACATGGGATCAGAGAAATCCCATTGAATCAGAAAAATCCCATAGGATCAGAGAAATCCCAATCCTCGCGCATACAAACCTAGCTACTACATTTTTGCCAGGCCAATACGCGCTGGAGGCGCTGACATCCCGTCTGCCTAGGCGCAATTCGCCCATAGCCAATAGTCCGGAGACCTACGCCGCAGTGATAGCGGCTCTCTACGCTGTAGTGAAGACGAGCCCGGTGTATGCCAGACGCCTAGCCGAGCTGGGCGGTCCCAGCGGACTCATACTGGTGCGCGATGCGCCCAGTCGTTACGGCCAGAAGTCGTCGGCATTTGCGGCTAGACTGTTGGATTCTATGCAGCAACTGTTAGGCAAAGATGTGCAATTGTTGTCGCTGCAGAATCGTCAGCAGCAGCAACAGCAGCAGCAGCCGCAGGCCCAGATGGAGCTGCAGCAGCGACAACCATCAGCCGCCGCCCCCGCCGCCGCCGCTGAGCCGCCACCGGTGGTTCGTCGGCAAGCGTCAACTGAACCGACCTATGCTCAGATTGACCGGCAGAAGAAGATGCAGCAACGAGCTCAAATGCCGCCGCCGCAGCAGCAAGAGCAGCAAGAGCAGCAGCCAGAGCCAGATATGCGACAGCATCATTACCAGCATCACCAGCATCATCTGGTTCATAGTCAGGTTTATGAGCAGGCTGCCGATAGCTGGGTCTGAGTGAGTGTGCTTATTTTATCTTAGTACAACAGCGGCCAAAAAAAAGTAAAACAGGTTCTGTTCCTCTTTTTATATCTTGATTTTTCATTATGAATGTTTTGTAAGGCTGTGTATCCAATGTAATTCAATCTGTCTGTTGCCAAACAGGCGTTACCTGCCCGGAGTTAATGATCCAAAATGTTACGGCTGTTTGCACCATTGTACGAGTATATTTTGTATAAACTCGTAAATCGTTTTGCTGTGCCTTATAATAATGAAAAATTCATTTATTTTTTTATGTGTCCAATGTGTCAGTTTGATTCTTATTGTTCTAATCATATTGCTAAATTCTTTGTAAATACTCGTATATTCATCGATTGCATTGTTATATATTCAATTTTAGCGCTGGCTCGCGTGAAAATATTTATCTGTACATGTATATAGTTGGTATTGGCTCTATATACGAAAATTTGATTCAGTGTGCGCACTATTGTAGCGGCAGCTTAGTGATCCCTCGACTGATAATTTGAGTCTTTAAATTGACCAATTCGACTTTACCTGATTGATCAACGATGGTTTATTTTAATCGAACTGGTTTTTATCTTTATTGTTTTGCGTTGTCTTTTATCTATCCTGGTTTTTGCTTTCTTTTGCTCCTCGAAGAAATCAGAGCGTGTAAAAAGTAAATAGGATTTAGTGCATCCGCTCCTATCAATCCCAAGGTCATTCTGCCACTCCTCTCAATCCCAAGGTCATTCCGCCACTCCTCTCAATCCCAAGGTCATTCCGCCACTCCTCTCAATCCCAAGGTCATTCCGCCACTCCTCTCAATCCCAAGGTCATTTCACCACTCCTCTCAATCCCAAGATCATTTCACCACTCCTCTCAATCCCAAGGTCATTCCGCCACTCCTCTCAATCCCAAGGTCATTTCACCACTCCTCTCAATCCCAAGATCATTTCACCACTCCTCTCAATCCCAAGGTCATTCCGCCACTCCTCTCAATCCCAAGGTCATTTCACCACTCCTCTCAATCCCAAGATCATTTCACCACTCCTCTCAATCCCAAGGTCATTCCGCCACTCCTCTCAATCCCAAGGTCATTTCACCACTCCTCTCAATCCCAAGATCATTTCACCACTCCTCTCAATCCCAAGGTCATTCCGCCACTCCTCTCAATCCCAAGGTCATTCCGTCACTCCTCTTAATCCCAAGGTCATTCCGCCACTCCTCTTAATCCCAAGGTCATTCCGCCACTCCTCTCACCCAAGGTCATTCCGTCACTCCTCTCAATCCCAAGGTCATTCCGTCACTCCTCTCAATCCCAAGGTCATTCCGTCACTCCTCTCAATCCCAAGGTCATTCCGCCACTCCTCTCACCCAAGGTCATTCCGTCACTCCTCTCAATCCCAAGGTCATTCCGCCACTCCTCTCAATCCCAAGGTCATTCCGTCACTCCTCTCAATCCCAAGGTCATTCCACCACTCCTCTCACCCAAGGTTATTTCGCCACTCCTCTCACCCAAGGTCATTCCGTCACTCCTCTCAATCCCAAGGTCATTCATTCCGCCACTCCTCTCAATCCCAAGGTCATTTAGTATCGGCTAACGCACTAAACTTCTGTTACCATATACTTGTGAAAAATTTGAGCAGTCTCCAATTGATATTGGGATACTATATTAAAACGCATAATGCTTTTTTAACTCATGTTTCTGAGATATTGGCATTCTAATGCTGTTTTTGGCGTACTGCTTCTACCTGCTAATCAAAGCTTCCTGTTATTGTGTTATTTTTATTATAAAATGGAATTTTGCGAAAAAAAACTGTTTTCTTTACTATTAGATATTAAAGCGAAAGATTTATATCGATATGTATGTTTTGTGATTGCGTACACAGGTTTTTTTGCGTGACGCTTGCGTTAACGCTCTATTGGAATTTTGTATCTTTTGTCAAATGCATGGCTGCGCGGTGTTTCAATTTTTTGCTAACATAATTCATAATTATTATTATTTTTGGCATGTAAAAAATCTTTAGTCGACCATGTCAGTAGTAGACTATACATTTTATGTAGAAAGACTTTAGGCTAACCTCTAGCGTACTTTCCTGAAATCTAATTGGTTTCATTGTTCATTGTTTTTTCAAAATGAACAAATTTAAAATAAGCCGTTAAGCATGAAAATTCTTTAATAATAATTGGATTGCATCCTTATATATATATATACACTCTACATTACCTTTGCTTGCACGGCAAACTGTGTGTGAAAAAGTTAATAAATTTTTCTGGTTTCATCGCTTTTTTTCTACAAATAAATGATTGTTGCTTCCTTTAATTAGTTTTTCACAATAAAAATATTGAAAAGGCCAAAGAGAGCTACTAAGTAGTAGGCAGGTTAGCACAGTCACCACGTAAATTTATAGCTATCTATATATATTTATAGAAACATTATTAAGGCTTCATTAATTATTGTACAGTTATTCGCACATTGAAACATTTTTCTTGCTGCTGTCACATAATTAGATTAGCGTGTTGCTAGCTACTATTAGAAGTAGTTCGCATTGAACCGGTTTCAAACTCGCTGGTAGACCCGGATGTAATCCACCTGCATAGCCGTCTGGTCGTTGCCCACTCCGCCCCAGGTTCGCTCCCAGACGCCGCGTTTCTCCCAGAATTCGCGCATCTGAGTTGGCGATCCCTTCGCCCACGGCTTGGCACCGTTGGCTCCGTTGCTGCAGCCGTCCGGGAAGAAGTCGCCACCGATGGCCACGTTCAGGATGAGATGGAACGGCTGGTCGAATGGCGCCATCCGGTTGCCGCCGGCCCACAGGTTGTTGCCCTGGAAGTTGCCGAGCTTCCAGAAGCCGCCAGCGTCTGGCCGGATCGCTCCGATGAACACGTCGTCAACCTTGTAGGCGATGTAGCTGTCTGACCACTCCAGCTCGTACTTGTGGAAGGACTCCGTGTAGGGGTTGGAATAGTCGTCCTTTGTCCAGGCGGTCAGATCCCAGCGGTTCTGACCCGGGTGAGGTCCCCAGTGCAAAGTGGATCCCATGTGCTTGTTGCCGATGTGCTTGTTGCCGCAGCTGAAATCGGTGTTGCCGCGAATCTCCACCAGGTCGATCTCGCCAGACATTGGCCAGCCGCCGTATTTCCAGTCTGTCGGCAGCATCCAGATGGCTGGCCACAGCCAGTCACCCTTGGGCATCTTGGCCGACACCTCCAGACGACCGTAGCGGAAGGAGAAAGACTGGGAGGTGCGCATCCTGGCTGACTGCATTGGATTCAGGATGTCCACGCCAGCGGAGATCATGCAGCCGCCGTCGATGTTCATATCGGGCTGGCAGCCCTGCTCCCAGAGGTTAAGACTGCCTGAAATGTGCGTTTTTTTAAAGCAAGCTCAGTTCCCTTATTTGGTTGTTTACACGTGTTCGTGGTGCGGCATGTTCTAACCGCCAAGGTCTTCTATAGGTTTTTCTGGTCAAGTAGACTGGTATCATGACCGATACATGACATGATGACCGATCCGCACCCTTGTGTTTGTTATACCTGTGCAGAAAAGATTTATACATGGAAACGAACGACTCTGCTACTTAAAATGCTCTTGACTTGGTCTTTTGGTTTTGGATGCAGGAGTAGGTTACGCAACGGTCTCAGCACTGTACAAGCTGTATGCTCGTACGCAGGGGCTTGATAGTCTCATACACTTGGCTACCTTGCTGGATCAGTGGATTAACCAAAAAGAGAAGCCTTCTCACCTCTATAAAGAAAGTCGTTGCCGTACTCGCTAGCCGTGGACGATGGCTTGATGTAGAGCTTGCCATTTCGTACGTAGCTATTCTTGCGACTGTTTCTGTAGTACTGGAACTCGTGGTTACCGCCGCGCCAGCCGGTGACGAGGTGCTGCCAACGGCGCTCGTCTAGAGTGTTGAAGTCCTCCTGAAAGATGAGCTTCTCGTTGACGGCACAATTGGCCGGGCCGGCGATCCGGTAGCGATTGTTCTCCGGCTTGCTGTTGCCGCTCTTTAGCCAGCAGGTGAGGCGGCACTGCGGACAGTTCTGGTCAGTTGGCGGCGACCAGGAGAAGAACCTGCAGCCGGGCCTGAGCTGGCAGTGTCGCTGACAGGCCTCGGCCGAGGCCACTCCAGTGATGGTGCCGGAGTTCAAGTCGTCGCCGGTGTAGTCAAGTCCGTACTCGAGACAGACCCGATGGCCTTCGGCAGCTCCGAAGGCGACTAGAGCTAGAATAGCTAGGATGCGAGCTGGCATGGTTCTGCTGTTGCTGCCGAATACAGCAGTCTGTGCCGGATTGTGGCTTACCTTTATACCTTTTCTCAGGGTCGGCAGGTGGGGTTGGAGGGCAAAGTTTGAGTAAGACGTTGCTCCAACGCAATCGATAAGCAGGTGGTTCTCGCAGGTTGTTTTTTCCCAGGTGTCAGGGGGGGGGCGGTTTTTGGTAATAATGTCACGTTGTAAAATAAATACTGCATTGCATTGCATTCATGCCCTGATTTGCCAATCGCCCAGCTATGGGGCCACTCGGTTCGGTTAGCAAGCACCTGAAGTGAGTACTATGCCATTGCTTAGCGGTGTTTTCCTTTGTTTTGTCCTAGATTAGCTTGGGAAAATTCTTGTATCGAAGGGGTGTGCTGCAAGGGCAGTCTTATCTGTGCCGTTTGAAATATGGCCTGCTATTGCGTTTTCCAGAAAATATCTTTAAAAAATGGGCGTGTATTACTGGGTGTGTATTGCGACTAGGCGTGTACTACTGCACTTTTTCTACAACCTTAACCGAGATTTGTTAACGAAAAAACCCAGAAAATCTTTGAAGAGAAATCACGCGATCCAGTCTTGTTTGCGAATTTCTGTAAAATTTTAGTGCAGAAGCATCTCATTCGTTTAATCTTAGGTAAAAAGCTCTGCAATTAGTTGGTTACTACTACTGCTGCTAATACTAATACTACTACTACTACTACTACTATCGCTGCCAGACTAATACTACTACTACTACTACCACAACTACTAATACTACTGCTAATACTAATACTACTACTACTACTACTACCACAACTACTAATACTACTGCTAATACTAATACTACTACTACTACTACTACTACTACTACTATCGCTGCCAGACTAATACTACTACTACTGCTACCACTACTACTAATACTACTGCTAATACTACTACTACTACTACTACTACTACTACTACTATCGCTGCCAGACTAATACTACTACTACTACTACTACTACCACTACTACTAATACTACTGCTAATGCTAATACTACTACTACTACTACTATCGCTGCCAGACTAATACTACTACTACTACCACCACTACTACTAATACTACTGCTAATACTACTACTACTACTACTACTACTATCGCTGCCAGACTAATACTACTACTACTACTACTACTACTACTACCACTACTACTAATACTACTGCTAATGCTAATACTACTAATACTACTACTACTACTATCGCTGCCAGACTAATACTACTACTACTACTACTACTACTACCACTACTACTAATACTACTGCTAATACTAATACTACTACTACTACTACTACTACTACTACTACTACTACTACTACTACTACTACTACTACTACTACTACTACTACTACTACTGCTGCTGCTAGTCATAATGACCTCGAATTTCTCTATCACCCTTCAGATCGGTAATTCGCCGCTGCAAACTTGGCGAAAGCGACTTCGCACTGGTGGAAGGCGAACGGCTTGTCACTTCTGTGGCCAAACTGAGCCAGTCGCCGCCCAGCTACCTGCTGTCCACCTGTCCCCACCTGCTCGCCCGTCTGCGCGATCGCTGCCGGGCCGGTCACCGAGGCCAAATCGGCGACTGCGTCCTCGTCACCGACCGCCTGATGTCTCAGCTAGCCGACGCTGCCACTCCGCAGGCCTGCCTAGCCGTGTTCCCCAAGCCCGACCCGACCAAGGCTGCCGAGATTCGACAGCGTCGACTCGACGCGGTGACCTCCGGAGGACTTCGACTCGACTATTCGGTGCTGTGCTGGCGAGTGTCCGATCCGGCTAATGTTGGCGGCATCGCTAGGCTCAGCTGGTGCTTGGGGGCCAGGTGAGACTTGGGTAGAGTTGGCGCTTTTGTTTTTTAGAATTGGCGATTTTGTGTTTCTTAGAATAGGTCACATTTGTGTTTCTTGGAATAGAAAATAGCACCTTGACTTTATCAGACACTGCACCTTTTCTGTATTAGAAATTTCACCTTGCTTTTCTTAAAAAATGCACTTTTTCTTTCTTAGAAATTGCACTGACGCACATCGCGTGCCGCCTATTTAGCTTAGAAAGTGCATACAAGTGATACAATTCTGCACAATTTCGATTTTTCTAGTTTCTTGATCGCCGGATTGATAAATGCTTTTGTTAGCCTAACCAGGGTCTTCTGCGATATAAACTTACCATAGAATTTACTCGTAAATACTTTTCAGACCATGTCGGCCGAAATTTGGTAAACTTGCCTTGGCCGCGTCTTGCCCTAGTCTATGGGCCATAGACTGCAAAAGCCAAACAAAGCAGATGATATAGCATAGAGTTAAGACTCCGTGGGTCGAAGGCTCAAGGGGTTTACGAAAAATACACCCGCATCTCTATGCTACATCTCTCTTAAATTTCTGCGTTTGTAGCGATAAAAATACAAACCCGCAAATTTATACGTTAAAGATAAGTGCGATTTCCGGGGTGTCAGTAGTTTTGCGGGTTATGCTATGAAGTTATGTGAAGGATTTAGAATAGAAATATTAGGGTCGTGGGGCCAGAGCCCCTACAATCTTCACCATAGGCAATTTTCATCATCAAGGAGATCACTGCTCGATTCATTGATTCCTTGGCTCCTCAACTTAAACACAATATGATTTGATTTGCCTAACTATACAACTGCTGGTCCTTAGATCCCTCGGTAGGTTTTTTCGAAAAAATACACTACGGAGCTCGGAAGTTTTCATTTTTCATGGAGAATGATAACAGCATATCAAAAGATGAACACAGGGTCTGCCTCCTATCGAAAGCAATAACAATTTTTATGCTGAAAGATAAAAACTTCCTATCTCCGTAGTGTATTTTTCGAAAAGACCTGCCTCCTAAAATATTCTAAGAAACGAGGTTTTTCCGTCTTTCTACTTGAGTAGTCTTTGTATCAAATATTTGTACCAACACGTGGATACAGTTTCGCTAACCTGCACACGCCGCAGGCGCCTCCTGATGACCCCGGGCAGCGCCAATCCATGGCTGCCCAAAGCCATCCGCGCCGGCGCTGGCGCCCATTTCGACCTGCCAATCGTGTCGAACTGCGCAGAGTTCTCCGACGCCTCGCAGCTGTTGTCGGCATTCAGCCGGATTCTGGTCGCGTGCTCGGCCAGACCCAAGGACTCGCTGTTGCTGACCGGGAGCCGTGAGCTTGCCGATACGCTCCGACAGGATGCCGGCTCGTCCATCTGCCTGTTGCTCGGCTCAGAAGCCAACGGGCTGCCCGACGAGCTGATGAAGAGTCTAAATGAGGCTGCACCCGAACGGGTCACAATGCTGCACGTGCCAATGTCCGATTACAGGCAGACTGCCTCGCTGAATGTGGCTGCCGCTGCTGGCATTGTGCTGCACAGGCTGTATAGTCTGGCTGACGGTGGCGACCTGCTGGACTCTGCTGCTGATGCTGCAGCTGACAGACTGAGCAGTGCTGGAGGTCGCTATCGCTAGCTGCCGGTCCTTAGATCCCCAAATGGTCCTTAGATCCCCAGATGGTGCTTAGATCCCCCAAATGCTGGTCCTAGACCCCCCAACTGTCCTTAGACCCCCCAACTGTCCTTAGACCCCCCACTTGTCCTTAGACCCCCCAACTGTCCTTAGATCCCCAAATGGTGCTTATATCCCCCAAATGCTGGTCATTAGACCCCCCAAATGGTGCTTAGGTCCCCAAAATGCTGGTCCTTAGACCCCCAAATGGTCCTTAGATCCCTTAAAAGGTGCTTAGGTCCTCCAAATTCTGGTCCTTAGATCCACCAAAAGGTCCTTAGATCCCCCAACTGCTGATCCTTGGATCCCCAAATGGTCCTTAGATCCCCTAATGGTCCTTAGATCCCCTAATGGTCCTTAGATCCCCAAATAGTGCTTAGATCCCCAAATGCCGGTTCTTAGATCCCCCAACTGCCGGTCCTTAGATCCCCCAACTGCCGGTTCTTAGATCCCCCAACTGCCGGTTCTTAGATCCCCCAACTGCCGGTCCTTAGATCCCCCAACTGCCGGTCCTTAGATCCCCCAAATGTAAACATCGCTGAGCATTTATGCAACTATGATTAGTTCGCATTTATTTGTTCTGCATCCAATCATGTTACAGTGTTCTCAAATAAATTTGAAAATGCCAGCTGTAGAATTTCTGTTTCTGTTGATAGCAGGATCTATTATTTTGGTTCAAAAAACTCATATTTTCCAAGACCTTTTTTATTAGTTACTAATAGTAAAAATGCACCAAACTCTCCAGTTTCTTGAGCAGTGCTTAAACCGTGCTCATGGGGGGAAGGAGCTGCTCAGCAACAAAAACGTCTGACTCTCTCTGACTCCCTTGGTGTGCACAAAAATTGGCCTGAGGGTTGTCTTGCGATTCACAGACCATGAGACCCAGACCCCCAAGGCCTCTTGCAAATTATGATTATCAATTCCGCTCCCATATTTTGCAGGCGGAGAATCTCATCAACCTGGAGTTCCTCAGACCAGGCCGGCAGGCTATTCGACTGAAAATTCCCAGTGATCCCCTCAACCAGCTGGGTGCCCGGCTGTGGCCGAGCTCTCTGAAACTGAGCTGCCTGTTGATGCGGCAGCTGCAGCCTCATCAGGGTGAGCAGCTGGGCACCTGTCTTGAGCTTGGCTGCGGTTGTGGCCTGGCTGGCGCCATGGCGCTGGCGCTTGGCGCCCGCCGTGTTACATTTACAGACTCGTCACCGAAAGTGCTCAACAGGTGCGCTAAGCAGTGCCGTCTAAATGGATTCTCAATGAGTGCAGCTTCCAGTAGCTTTGCTGAGCCCGACTTGAAGAGATTCAAGGTAAGGAGCGTTAGAGAAGTTGATTGTTGCTTTCACAAGCTCGAAATTTCAAGCTGGTGACTGAAATTTAAGTTTAGAGTTTGTGACTCTTCGAGTTTGTGAAGCTTCGAGTTTGTGAAGCTTCGAGTTTGTGAATCTTCGAGTTCGTGAAGCTTCGAGTTTGTGAAGCTTCGAGTTTGTGAATCTTCGAGTTCGTGAAGCTTCGAGTTTGTGAATCTTCGAGCTCGTGAAGCTTCGAGTTTGTTAAGCTTCGAGTTTGTTAAGCTTCGAGTTTGTGAATCTTCGAGTTCGTGAAGCTTCGAGTTTGTAAATCTTCGAGTTTGTGAATCTTCGAGTTCTTGAAGCTTCGAGTTTGTATACTTTCGAGTTTGTAAAACCTTAAAGTTTGTGGATTCTCAAGTTTGTGAATCCTCCAGTTTGTGAATCTTCGAGTTCGTGAAGCTTCGAGTTCGTGAAGCTTCGTTTTTGTATACTTTCGAGTTTGTAAAACCTTAAAGTTTGTGAATCCTCCAGTTTGTGAGGCTTCGAGTTCGTGAAGTTTCTTTTTGTATATTTTCGAGTTTGTAAATCGTCAAGTTTGTGAATCCTCGAGTTTGTAAATCCTCTAGTTTGTGAATCCTCTAGTTTGTGAATCCTCTAGTTTGTGAATCCTCGAGTTTGTGAATCCTCCAGTTTGTGAATCCTCCAGTTTGCTTATATAAAGTCAAACCTACGAGACTCCCCCTTCATTGGAGCGACAGGCTTCCGTTGGCGAGTTTGACTGTCGCCAGCTCTGCTGGGGCAGCCTCGACCAGCTTCTGCAGGGCCTGGCAGACGGCTGGCTCGCCCAACCGCTGGACCTGATCCTCGCGTCCGACTGCCTGTACGATCCAGCTGTGTTCGACTCGTTCTTCGCCACTCTGTCCGGTCTGTTCCGACTGGCCAGTCCGGTTCGTCTGGGCTGTCTGATGTCCGCGCACAACAGGAATCCGGATTGGGGATTTGCGAGACTGCTGGCTCGGTATGGGCTTAGGGCGACGCCGCTGACTCTTGACGATGCAGACTCTGTCGAGGCCTGCATCTCTGCGGACTGTTTGGCCTCGCTGCCAGCTGACTTTGCCAGCTGCCTGCTGGAAGATGAAACTGTGCAGCTGTTCAGAGTGACGCCCGAGCTTTAGGCGAATCGTGTGGGGTTTTGCGAGACCAATCGTATTTGCATTTGAACTCAAATTCAAGGAAAGTGAAGAAGTTCAGTTTCTGTCTTCAGAACACAAGAAACTGTATTCTGGCGCATTGCCTGTCTTTATTAATAGTTTTTTACTAAGATTTACTGTTTTAAACTGGTAAATTCCAATGTTCCAATTGTACTGCCTTAATTCTTTAAACGCCACGATATAATAAGCTTTTGTGATTGACGCACCGAGTCGTCAGCAGCGTAATGGAATTCCATTGTCGATTTACCCTTTTACATCGTGTGTCAGAAAAGTTCCGGGACTGTGCTTATAAAAAATTTATTAATAAAAATCACTCAGAACCGAAGCTGGCCCCTTCAAAGTAATCCCCCCTGAGACGTATAAGAAATTTGTACAAGTACAACCAGACCGTAAATTAGGCTAAGCTTGTGCTTCTCATCTTAATTCAATTTCACATTGCGGGGTCAAGGGGCGGAGAACCCTCTCTATTCTTCTATGAGCCTGTATCAGTTAGACCCTCTTTTATAGCTTCCTTATTATCTAACCTGTTTGCGCCCTTAGTTTACTTAATTGCACGATTAAGTTGTAGATTAAATTCTTATCTTTTCTCATCTCTCGAATCTCGCAATAGTTATCTAAGTTAACCATGTTTGTTATCGGCAAGCCTTGCGTTGCCTATTTATCAATCTCAATTATCACAACAAGCCCCCACACACCCCAAAGGGCCTCTCCGCCCCCTAATTGACCCGAAAAGATGAGAACCATAAAAGCTTATCCAAATTTACGGTCTGGTTGTACAAATTTATTATCTACATAAAAGGGTCAATCAACAATGTTATAATAATATAACTATGATTACATTCGCGTCAAATACTAGTGTTGAATAATGACTAAAGGCGGGCACGCTTGTGTATAGTATATAGCATTTCCCGGTCAATAGCGCGGTACATATAGTCAGTTTCTAGATTCCTACAATCGGGTTCGCAGAAATTTTCTGTCCATCATCAGTCGTGAAAAAAAAGTGCTAACAGTTTCGCAGATTTGTCAGCACTAACGATTTATCATATTTCGATTTCTCCTCGTCCACTTAAAACCAATTTAGCTTCACATCGTATCAATACAGTGCAGTCAATATCGTGTTCAGCAATCTTGTTCGCACATGTGGAAGTCATTATCGAGTCTAGCAATCAGTTTATGATGCAATTCATACCTTTAAAACTCAACGACTACTAGTGCTGGCATGCTGTTCTCAAAATTGGGTTGCATTCAATGAACTTAGCGCTTTCTGTGATCTATTTAACTCGCACCTCAAAATCGCTGTGTTACTTCATCTATAGTCACCCAGCTGCTTTATTTTGCACCGAAAATTTACTCCTGAGATTCAATATGGCTGAGCAAGTCCGTAGAAACTGAACGACAAATACTGATCGGCAATGACTGGTTGATGCCTTTGAAGCTGGCGACGACCAAAACCAGAATAAGCGCGCAGTTAACTTTCCACAGACCGGAATAAGCGCGCAGTATTTTTGATCGATACAGGAAAAAGCGCGCACGAGTTTTCCCATGACTTGGAACAAGCGCGCCAAAATTTTACCCGCTTTCGGAATGAGCGCGCAGCTGCTTTTGTACTGACGGGATTAAGCGCGCAAATGATGATTTTAACCGACTGACTGCAGGGGCCTGAAATTTTCAAAGGGCATGGGCCTTTAGGCTCAATATCTGACTGACTGACCACAGTTGGCTCTCTCGGCTTCTGATTGGCTGCAGGGGAGAGGGGTGCAATGTACAGTGCCCAGCGCATGGAGCGTGCAAATCAGGTTGTGGGCCTGATATGACTTACACTTTCAATTGCGGCGTTTAAAAGCCGATTACACTGCGATCAAATTATTCAGTGTTACTTCTAGCTATGGAGTGCATAGAAGACTGCGCGCTGAAACACGTTTCTACAGTGCTTTGTCCCTCCGGCGGTAAAGACAATTGTGACTGATTTTGAACTTGAATTGATGAGTTCCGCCGAAATTGCATTCGCTCCAGCAGAAGTATCTGGTTGCTGCATGGTTCCACTTCTGTCAAGCTGTGGTCGGGAAATTCAAGTTCAGCGGATTCCAATCGCAGATCGGGCGAGGTTGCGACTCCGCAGTCAGGAGGTGGATGTTGAGCCTACTGGGTCTGCCTCTGCTGCCCGCAGACGAAATTTCTCCCGCTTTACGTCTCTTGCGTCCGACGCCGAGCATGATACCAGAAGAGAATCGCCCTGCTGCTGACCGAATTTACATGTATTTAGAAAGCTTCTGGATTTTCTGCGTTGGAGTCCAGCGCCTCTCAGTGCACTGGAAAACCAGGCGCACCAACTGTGACATTGAAGCCTACCACAGAGGTCTGAGCCGACGCTTCAAGGCGCACCCTAACTGGTGGCTGTATTTGGAGGGCCTCGTAAAGGCAATCCGAACTCATTCGCTAGACTGCATGCATACGCTCAGAACGTGGACGTAAAGTGCGGCGTGGCTGACCAAATGATGGCAACAAAACGGCAAGCCGACCAGCCGGCTCTGGACTCTCAGCCTGTCTCGTATCAGCAGCTCCAGCCGGCTCTGGACTCTCAGCCTGTCTCGTATCAGCAGCTCCAGCCGGCTCTGGACTCTCAGCCTGTCTCGTATCAGCAGCTCCAGCCGGCTCTGGACTCTCAGCCTGTCTCGTATCAGCAGCTCCAGCCGGCTCTGGACTCTCAGCCTGTCTCGTATCAGCAGCTCCAGCCGGCTCTGGACTCTCAGCCTGTCTCGTATCAGCAGCTCCAGCCGGCTCTGGACTCTCAGCCTGTCTCGTATCAGCAGCTCCAGCCGGCTCTGGACTCTCAGCCTGTCTCGTATCAGCAGCTCCAGCCGGCTCTGGACTCTCAGCCTGTCTCGTATCAGCAGCTCCAGCCGGCTCTGGACTCTCAGCCTGTCTCGTATCAGCAGCTCCAGCCGGCTCTGGACTCTCAGCCTGTCTCGTATCAGCAGCTCCAGCCGGCTCTGGACTCTCAGCCTGTCTCGTATCAGCAGCTCCAGCCGGCTCTGGACTCTCAGCCTGTCTCGTATCAGCAGCTCCAGCCGGCTCTGGACTCTCAGCCTGTCTCGTATCAGCAGCTCCAGCCGGCTCTGGACTCTCAGCCTGTCTCGTATCAGCAGCTCCAGCCGGCTCTGGACTCTCAGCCTGTCTCGTATCAGCAGCTCCAGCCGGCTCTGGACTCTCAGCCTGTCTCGTATCAGCAGCTCCAGCCGGCTCTGGACTCTCAGCTTGCCTCGTATCAGCAGCTCCACCTCTACAACCAATGGTTTTATTGGTATTTTGTTATTACAGTATTTTGACAAAACTTTGCGCGCTCATTCCTCACTGTAAATCTTATGGGTCCGGATAAGGTCCGAATTGCATAATGCGGACCTTCATGCCTGAAGGCGGACCTTCATGTCTGAAGGTCCGATTTTTTTGGTCAGAGAAAACGAATGAAATTTTTTCAAGTGCCCTCAAATGATATTTTTTTAAGCACACGCGAGATTTTATAGAGAAAATCGGACTGGAAATAAATTTAGGTTTTATACCACCGTATTTTTTGCCGCATAAAAACACAAATAAAATTATCCGTCAAATGTAATTGCATCAATCGAAAGCTCTAAATGCCTTAAATTAAAGGAATTATATATTGTATTCCTTTTAACAGGTACAAGCGCATTTCTAACACAGATCAAAAATATGTTGGGAACTTTTGTTTCACTCTACTAACTTCGAACATTTAGATTGTTGCGTGCAATTCGTTCTGATCAAACCTAAAAATTAGTGCTTTTTAAACGTTTTTACGCGTTGTCCATTCCACAACGACGAATTTAGTAGGCTTATCCACTGTCCAGGATATGTTAAATGGAGATGAAAATGTAATTTCAAAACTATTTCAATGTAGTATATGTCTTCATACACACAAGGATTTATTTAAGCTTATAATTCATATAAAACTATACCATTCTTTTGGGAATAGCAATTTTTTATGTCCAGTTAGGGGATGTTACCATATTAGTGTTACAATTGAAGGATTACAAGCACATGCCTATCGTATGCACAAAAACAGTGTTGTTGATAATTTTTCCCAAGACCAAGTTCTACAGCCAAATTGTGTTCATAATAACCCTACTCTAGACTTATTAGGAAACCCTTTAGAAAATGAATTGCAAGCTGTGCCTATAGATATAGCCATATTATCTACTATTTGTAACCAAGTTGAAAATGAAAAAAAAGACCCTGAATTTGAAATGTCTAGTGATTTTTTATGTGAAAATACAAGAAAACATCTTGCTGAAAATTTTGTTTACTTTTATCTAAAGTCTAGACATTTCTTTTTAATTCCTAAAAGCAAATCTAATCAATTATGTGAACTTGTTAAGGAAATAGTATTGAAGTTTGCTGATGACTATTTTTTGTTATTTGAGCAATTTTTAAAAGAAGAATGTCCTTCAATAGTTAACAGCTATAATTCTTATAAAAATAAATTAAATTTGCAAGAAATGATTGACCTTTCATTAGAGCATCTATTAAGTAATAAAAAAATATTTGAAATTTTACAAAACAAGTTTAATTTTGTTGAGCCCATTGAAATCATAGATGAAGAATCAAAATTAAAAATTCTATATATTCCAATAAAAGAAACACTTAGTTCTATTATAAAAAATGAGACATTGCTTAAGTATATTATTACAAATTCTTATTTAAATGCAACCAACAAAGAAAATTTTTTTTTAAGTCTACTTATTTTGAAGAACATATTAGTCCATTGTTAACAAATAAGAATGGTATATTCATAAAACTTTATTCAGATGAAATTGAAATATGTAATCCTATTGGGTCTGCCAAAACAAAACATAAATTATGTGTAGTATACTTTACTATTCTTAATTTCCCTGAATATCTTAGTTCATCTTCAGACTTATATTTTCTTTTAACAGTATTTAATGATTCAAATGTTAAAAAGAAAGGTTTACAGTTTTGTTTATTTCCATTAATTAGAGAGCTGAATGAGCTTTACTTTGAAGAATTTCAAATAAGTAATTTGATAAAAATGCCTGTTATTGCTGCTTTCATGACTGGGGATAATTTATCAATACATAGAATGTTAGGTATGCAAACTTGGTTTTCAAGTGGTTATATTTGTAGATTTTGTTTTATAGGTTATAAACAGCTTTGTAGCATTAGATTAGAAGAATTAAGTACATTATTCCTATTTGAATATCGAGATAATTCATCATATATTGAAGATTTTAAATCCTTAAGTAATGGTTTAATTTCACCATCTGTGTTTAGAAGTGTAGCATATATTAACTTTCAATATTTTTTCCCCCCTGATATAATGCATGATGTGTTTGAAGGGTTTTCTCATGTTGTTATATGTATTATTCTATTAAGTATTATTCAAAATCATAATATTAGTATAGACTATATAAACAAACAACTAAATTTGATTAAAGAAGTCAGTATTCCTACAATAAATAAATATCACTTACAAAATTATCATCTACCATGTACTTCTAATCAAATAATTGTTATTCTACAATACTTTGGACTTTTATTTGGACATTTGTTTGAGTTGGATGATGATATTTGGATATTATTTAATTGTCACAGGCAGTTTCTTGACATAATTTTGTCCCCATATGATAGTAGCATAAACTTAGAATATTTTCAATCTCTTATTTCTGGCCAATTAGAATTAATATATAGAAACACGGGCTTCAATCCTAAATATAAATGTAAATTGCATTATATATGTCACTATCCTGAATTTTATCATTATTATAGTGGTCTTAAATACTTATGGTGTATGCGAGGTGAAGCTCATCATCAATTGCTTAAGAATATAAACAGGCATGCAAGAAATTTCAAAAATCCTGCCTATACATGTGCAAAACAATATCAAATTCGAAAGGCACTTATCATTAAGCACTATGAACCAGGCACAATTAAGAGCCATAATATAAATCCTATTAGCTTAAATATGCTATTGACAATAGATGAACAAACTGAGTTATGCAACAACATGAATTTAGATACAGACTCAATTATTGGCACTATTTGTCTTTCTACTAATGAACTAAAATATCAGGGGTTTGTATATCGGACTCCAACATTAAATTACCGTTATTGTTTGCCAATTTTAGAACCAACTGGAATTGCTTTAGCATTAATTAGCCATATTATTCAACTTTCCAACAAGTGGATAATTATTTGTAAAAAAGTGAATGCTAAATTTTCTTGTCATTATAGCAGTTTTATATGCACTGTGAATAATGACCATTTAGTATTTATTGAACCTACTCAGCACTTTTTTCATCAGCCAATTCCATTTTTAATGTATCAAGGGAAACTTTTTCTTTCTTTAAAATATTATCCAATGCTACATTGCCAAAACATTGATCAATAATCTACAATCTTAGTGGGTATCATTTTAGATAAATTTAAGCATATAACAATATGGCATACACTTGCACTTCATAAAATAACAAATTATTACAAGGGCCACCTTGCCTCTAGCACAAGGAACTGTGCTCTCCACCTTACATAGATTTCTGGCCTATAGGTGTCTAACCTTTTTATGATAGGTCGGCTTGCCCTTCCTTGACTAGGCTAGTTCTATGTAGATGGTGCAGGTTTTCGAACCATTTCTTGCCTAAAATGGGTTCATCCTCTGTCTAAGCTTGTTGAAGCTTCAGCTTTTAGTATTGAAGAGTGAAGATTGTTCAGAAAAAAGCAACAAAAAAACAAAAACATCATAAAAACACTAAACATTTTGTTGTCACAGTCATTACTTATGGCTGCAAGGTATGGGGTCCACTGGCCAGGCAATCAAAAATTAAGGATCTGGATAATATTCAATTGAAATTCTATAAGTCTCTCCTTAAATTCTTAATCTACCAGAGCATACATACAAGCAATAAAGTCATACTCAATGAACTCAACATTCTTCCTATTTCTGAAATCATTAAGAAAAGGTACCTCCTTTTCTGGTTAAAACTTATTTAAAGCTAACTCTACTACCACTAGTCTCTTTAACAACAATGACAATCCAATTGATCCTTGGAAGAAAGCCATCTCACAGCAACTTAAAGGCATTGATCTAATGCAAAAACTTCTACTGTTTAAATTGTATTGTCCATTATTGACAACTTTTGTTAACACTAAGTTATTCATATCTAATTAAATACACTCTATTAACATAACGGGCACTACTTGCCCAAGCCAATTAACTACTACTACTACTACTACTACTACATTAAGTCAAGCCAAGGACAAAAGCCGAAAAATCATAATGAACAAGAATTCCTTGGCTTTATAAATTCATTTTATCTGTGTCTTACCAGATGTATTCTGATTGAGGTTGTGCACATCATACCTCATTTCAGCTTCGAATCTGCAACGGCTCAGAGGAGCGCAAGAAGCTCCTTCCAGCTTCTGGCCTGACCTTGGCGGACCTTCGCATCAAAGGTTGTTTAAAATTGGACATTGCAGATGTTGAAAATGTTCGCATTGTCACTTCTGACGGTTTCGAAATCGACGACGATGATTTAATATCGGAGGTGGCAAAGGAATGTAGAACTGTGTACTTCCTTCTTTCTGGAGAGTTGCTTCCAAGCTGCGGTGCATGCCCTGTAGAACCTTCAACTACACCAAAGCAGCAAAGCGAAATACGCAATGTCGAGATTGCCACAACACCGAGTCGAGGCACACAGGCTCTGAGTCCAAATCCAGCTGTAGCAGCTACGGCTGCAACTACACTTCCATGGCCCGAAGTGTACTCGCTTCCACGAATGGACGATCTCGCCAACGCCCTTCGTGATCTACGAATGCACCCCGAAAAGGGTTCCGATTTAAAAATGAACGCGACGTTTGTCAACAAGTTCCTTAAATTCATCGTCGATCACATCTGTTTGAACTATCTGTCGCCAAATGAACCATACCTGTCATCTAGCCAGATAACAGATGTGTGCACTTCCATAGTAACTTCGTATCCTGGACTGAAGGACACCTCATTAAGTGGGAGCTCAAGCTTTTGGCGCCAAAAGCTTATTCGGCGTTTCAAAGAGCTCCGGTTCGTTGGCGACTTTGTCGACAAGAGCAGCCCAACGGTTCAGGAGATGCGACGGAAGCATGGTCGACTTGGTCATCGGCGTATAATTCTACCAAATGCTGCTGCAGCTGCTGCAGGCCCAAGTGCGGTTACTGTGAGCCAAAGGCATAAACGGCAGTACAAGGAAGTTGAAGGCCAGGAAGATGATGACGACAATGAAATTATAGCTTCACGTGCTAAAAGAGCCAACAAGCAGCGTATCAACGACGACGAAGATCTGATCGAAGAAGAAGGCGATGATGATAGTGATGCAGACGATGCTGGCAGTGCAATGGCGAAGAGCGTTGACTTCGGCGAGTTCGATACCGATGTACCACCGTCACACGAAGCTCGTCGAACGAGATTGAACGAGACTCATCATGACTCTTCAATATCAGACGTTCTCAACGAAATGCAGGCTCTGTTTCCGATTCGAATATTGCGGTGCCAAGATTTGACGGTTAGTGACGAAATTGCCTTATATGCGCCACTGGTAAACATCGAAGTACTGCAGCAGGAGGCGTATCTCATGATCCAGACATACAACAGAAGCAAAACTGACTATGTACTTCCACCAAGTCCATCGGAAATGAGAAGCAGGATTATTAACGCCTTGTTGCTTGTGTACAGTAAAAGGCAGTTGCTAAAAAATTTCAAGCTGTGCAAGGATTATGTGGAATTGCCAGTTGTTTCAGAGGAGGACAAGCTGCCTGTGGCTGTCTTTCTTCTTCTCGGTCGGTTGCGAGTCGACCCGTCTATTATTCTTCGCGACGCACTGCCAGTCAGAATTCTGACAGAGGATGGAAAATGGTGCGGCGTTTTCGTCAACGGTGCGAGCATCCCATTCGACAGTGTTACTGACTCGATAATTGCATTTGTAATTGTCTTCATCGCGTTCAACCTCCAGCACCTCCCTGCCCTAGAGGCGTTTCTGGAGGTAATCGAAGTGCTGTCGGGCCTTCGCAAGAAAGCCGTCCGCAAGGCTGCAGTAGCTATTTTGGATGCACTTCGTTAGATGATTTTATAACGCCTAGACATGACTATTGTAATCATTTTCATTTTTATAATAATTATATTCATTTTCATGTTAGTACGATTGAATATGACTGTGAATTAATCGTAATCACAAGCCTAATCACAATCACAATATTTATTTTCATATTCACAATCATAATCATAGAGTGTTATCTGTCATCAGAGGGTCACGGCGATGTTGGCTGCTTATTTATTGCCCTGTGTATTTAGTTTGTGCTTTTTAGTCTGTATATTCAACTTCACTCTTTGAGTGACCAAAGCAAACACTTATTCGCAATGTGTAATGTGCAACAAATAATTACTAAATATTATTATTACCACTGTTTTTGTACTACAACAATAAATATTTTAGGATCAATCTTTATATACCATAAAAAATACTTTAAATTGGTTAACATCCTTCATAAACATGCAATTGTTGATTACGAATGCTTCACTTCTTACTTTTCTTAAATTGAGCAATGACTGACAACATTGTATGCCTCACATAATGTAATTGGGAACAATTTTACAGGTAAGGAAATTCATAAAATTCATACCTATAATAGTGGGTATTTTGTGTCTTGCAGATCAAGTGAATACATTTTGGGGTGTAATCGTTTTTATATTTCGGACCCATAATGCGGACATCTGAAAAATATGGACTTTGCAATAGGGACCTTTCAAAATACGGACCTTTCAAAATACGGACCTTGCAATACGGACTTTACAATACGGACCCATCAAAATACGGACCTTTCATGGTCCGTTATTTCGACGCTCCGGACCCTCCACAATGGACCTTTCCCGGACCCTTCTTCGGACCTTTAGGAATTACAGTGCTGTATCGAGGAATATCGATGCGCACTTATTCCAACATTTTCCGTGCGCGCTTTTGCGAAGTGTGCAAAAAAATACACGTGCGCGCTTATTCCTGGTACGCTTAATCAGCCCTCCCCATCCTAACACATCAAGAATTCCACTGCGAGATCGATCATCGCTACCTGGGTTCGAGAAGTGGAAGAAGGCATGTAAAGATGGATGCCGAAATAAAAGACCTAGTCTCCCAAATCGTCACCGCGAAGCCATTCGTAACTCTCGTTTGAAGTCAAGGAGCTTCTACAGCAGAGAATGCCCGGAAAGCCGCCTGTGTCTATCCTTATACCATTGCCAGAGTGCTGGAAGGACAGCTCATCACCTGAAAAGTTGCAGGCAAGGATGCCAAACCTGCCGTGGCGCGTCAAATAGCTGATGCTGAAAATAATCGCCGGAATGAAGGATTCAGCCTCTGCGACTATAGCTTCTAATACAAGGTATAGGTATTGTATTGTATTAGAATTGTATTGTATTACAATAGAAAGGATTCTAATAGAAGTAGGCGAAACTGCTTTTTAGACACCATCACCATTCAGAAGTGTCAAAACTGGTGCGGCCGTCTGCACCACTTCATGCCCGACTCGCTGACAGAGTGACAGGCAGGCCGATCGTCAACGGATAATTAATAATTCATTGAACTTTTTCTGATATTGTTGGTGTGATTTTACGTTGTGTTATCCAGAAAGTTGAAATTTATGAAAATAAATTGAAAATGATGAAGGAACATGGCTCCTTCATCATTTTATATGCTAGACTCGATAATTCTGCTCGACTCGATAGACTCGACAGAAAAATTCTGCGAACCATGATTGTAGGAATCTGAAACTGACTATATGTACCGCGCTATTGACCGGGAAATGCTATATAAACCCTGGCCTACCCCTGTAACAAAGCGTGTCACTGTTAATAATCGCCTGTTCATATTTTATATGACGTCATTCTTTCTTAATTCATTTATGGATTAGGACTTTTAATGTTTCATTAGCGCAAAGTTTCGGCTACTTTGATTGAACCATATGATGATGATCCAACGTGCAAGACAGAGACGCGGCACGCTAACACTTGACTTTATAGTTGATATCGCGTGCAACTGCGTGCAACGTGCAACTCCGTGCAACTGCGTGTATTTATACACTATTAGTGTATAAATACGGCCTTCAAATTGCCCTTCAAGCCAATAACTCCTTAACTCAATCAAGCCTACTCAAGATGAACAACAGCTCAACTCAAAGCAAGCGTCGGTCGTTGAGGTTTCTCCTACCGAAATCGGTAGCAGTGCTCTTGGCCGCTCTGTCCCTGCTCAGCCCATTCGCTTCGGCCTCTTCCTGCAGGGCCGCTGATGTCGAGTTCAAAGGCGAGGAGTTGCCTTTCGGAAGACTGATGGCTGGCAGTGCTGCGGAGTGCCAGCTCAAATGCCGGTCAATCAGCCGCTGCAAGTTCTACACTTTTACACCTGACAAAGAGCGGTCGAGTTGGAGTTTGTGCTCGATCAGGTCCGGCGACTACACGGCTACTTACAAGAAGAATTCGATCTCGGGACTACCGAATTGTCCTGGCACCTGCATTGAGGCTGGCGTGGACTACTACGGCTCTGACCTGCCGGACGGTCTCGTGAAGGACGTGCCCAGTTCTGACGTCTGCCAGAAGCTGTGCCAGCAGCGGAGCGACTGCGAATTCTTTGCTTACGCCACACAAAGCGACTCGAACTGCCGGCGCTGCTACCGCAACTGCTGGCTGAAGTCTGGCGGCTACAGCCGCACTGAGAACAGAAACCGGATCTCTGGACCAGCCCGCTGCAAGGACTGCGTTGAGACTGGCGTGGACTACTATGGCTCTGACTTGCCCGACGGTCTCGTGAAGGACATCGCCAGCGCCAAGGACTGCCAGTCGCTGTGCGCCAATCGCAAGGACTGCGAGTTCTTCGCCTGGGCTCCCGACAATGACAAGGGGTGCCAAACCTGCAGGGGCAACTGCTGGCTGAAGTCTGGCAACTACCGACGGGTCGTCAATTCCAACAGAGTCTCCGGGCCCGCCGTTTGCAACTTTTGACCTTTTGACCTGAGACTGCGAGTTTTAGCTGCCGGTCACTTGGGCCTCAAACTATTCCGCACTGTTTTAGCTGTCTTGAATTAAATAAACTGTTTTAAGCTTTAAATCGTTCATTAAATAAACACAAATCGCTCCCTCTGCGCTTGTTGGTCGATATTCGCAACCGTCTGGATACGGACATTTAAGCAACTGTGCATTTATGCTGATTCAATTATCTATAAGGATAGTTATAGTTATTACGACAGGACTTGTTGGAGAAGATTTCAGAACCTAGCCGAAGTGTTCGATCTTCATCAAACGTCGAACGGATCAAACGTCATGTAACAAATATTCGTATCTTCTTATTATAAGGGCGCCGTTTCCGATCCAAGTATCCAAGTATTTCCAACACTACCAAATATACTCGGCAACAGTCAAAAGTTGCACCAGAAGAAATCACGCGTAGTTAATTGGAAAACTTTTAATTTCAAATTCACAGCAAATAAAATTTGAATAACAATACCTTTTGATTGTTGGGTGGAGCTTTTGACTATTTTGTATAGTTAAAATACAAATATTTATGAATATCGATAGAGCAATAAGAAAGGCACAACATATCAAAAGATGAACACTGGATCTGCCTCCTATCAAAAGCAATAACAATTTTTGTGCTGAAAAAATGAAAAACCTCCTATCTCTGTAGTGCATTTTTCGGCGAAAAGTTGCCTTCGAAACATTTACCATTAGATTTCGAGTGCAGCGTCCTATATAGATTGAGTAGTCTTTGATTGAAGAATGAAGTGAGGGGCGGTGTGCGAGGGTTGGACAGATTAAGGCTACCCCGATCAGTTTTCTCGTATATTTTATTTCAGAACAGAAATTGCTTCACTGGCGCATAGAGAGGCGACTTTTCAATGTTGCTGAGTACATTTTGCTGTCCCTTTGTTCAGTTAGTTTGATAGGTTATTTTTTAGAGCGCAAAAAATTGGACAAACTTGAAGGCATGGAAGACGTACGAAGAAAATATTGTAACTGGATAAAAAACCAGAAATATCTTGCTACTGATCAAAAGATCCCCGGATTTCCATTGTGCGCTCTTGGCCGAGCAATTTGTTCTCTAATGTAGAAACTGGTTCTGCCTGCGTTTCTATGATTGCATAGAAGTCTATATAACTAATCCTGAAAATCTAGATCTAAATCTCTATTTCTGATTCTAATGATAAAAGGTGCATCAATTTGCCTGCAAAGTTAGTCTAATAGTCTTCAGTTTCTTCCTCAAATTTTTACCATTGTTAGACAAATTTTCGCTATTCTCTGTTGTATGCACGTGTCTATTAGCTACAGCTGCAGTTTTACTTGTATGAATTGCATCTATTATATAGCTAATTAATTTAATAAAATAAAAAAATAAATTTATAATAATAACCGCGGTAGGCATGAGCATCTGGTGGGATGAGAATCTGGTGGGATGAGCATTTGGTGGACATGAGCATCCGGTGCGTGGACATGAGCATCCGTTGGACATGAGCATCCGGTGGACATGAGTATCTGGTGGACATGAGCATCCGTTGGACATGAGCATCCGGTGCGTGGACATGAGCATCCGTTGGACATGAGCATCCGGTGCGTGGACATGAGCATCCGTTGGACATGAGCATCCGGTGGACATGAGTATCTGGTGGACATGAGCATCCGGTGGACATGAGTATCTGGTGGACATGAGCATCCGGTGGACATGAGTATCTGGTGGACATGAGCATCCGGTGGACATGAGTATCTGGTGGACATGAGCATCCGGTGGACATGAGCATCCGGTGGACATGAGCATCTGGTGGACATGAGCATCCGGTGGACATGAGCATCTGGTGGACATGAGCATCCGGTGGACATGAGCATCCGGTGGGCATGAGCATCTGGTGGGATGAACATCCGGTGGACATGAGCATCCGGTGGACATGAGCATCCGGTGGGCATGAGCATCCGGTGGGCATGAGCATCTGGTGGACATGAGCATCCGGTGGGATGAGCATCCGATGAGCCAGCATCAAATTCACGACCTTCTTCATCAGGTATGACGTTAAGCAAACACGCTGACTTCTCACCCATAAATAACCAGGTGGATATAAAAGTTGCTCAATGACTATACACCACATGACGCGTGGCCCTAAAACATATATTAGCTACGAGTATACTAGAGAATAGGCGAGGAGCTAGCTTATTCCCAGACAGCGCTTTCAAAATGAGCCAACGTACATATGCATTCCTACGGGCTTAAGCAGCCTTTTCACGTAGATTTACTCCAGGTGCAAGAGAAAATGAAAGTTATCATCACACGCAGCTTGAGGCAGCTAGCAATAACAATAATTAATTGGCTGTTTAGGCTGGTCATTTTCTGACCAATCAGCGCTCAGCAAGGCAGGTTGCTCTAACTATGTAATAAATTATATAATTCAATGCACGCTGCTTGTACGTGTAACTATATGCCGAGTGGCACTATAAATACAGAGCTGGAAATATTCAAACAGCTTGCAAGATCACCCAGTTAAAGATAGTCAAAATATGAACTCATTTTTGAGAAGCGGAGCGTCCGTGCGGTCTGCACTACTACTATTAGTAGTTGCACTGGCAGCTCCACTGGCCGCTTCTGCCTCTTCCTGCAGGGCCGCTGATGTCGAGTTCAAAGGCGAGGAGTTGCCTTTCGGAAGACTGATGGCTGGCAGTGCTGCGGAGTGCCAGCTCAAATGCCGGTCAATCAGCCGCTGCAAGTTCTACACTTTTACACCTGACAAAGAGCGGTCGAGTTGGAGTTTGTGCTCGATCAGGTCCGGCGACTACACGGCTACTTACAAGAAGAATTCGATCTCGGGACTACCGAATTGTCCTGGCACCTGCATTGAGGCTGGCGTGGACTACTACGGCTCTGACCTGCCGGACGGTCTCGTGAAGGACGTGCCCAGTTCTGACGTCTGCCAGAAGCTGTGCCAGCAGCGGATCGACTGCGAATTCTTTGCTTACGCCACACAAAGCGACTCGAACTGCCGGCGCTGCTACCGCAACTGCTGGCTGAAGTCTGGCGGCTACAGCCGCACTGAGAACAGAAACCGGATCTCTGGACCAGCCGCTGCAAGGACTGCGTTGAGACTGGCGTGGACTACTATGGCTCTGACTTGCCCGACGGTCTCGTGAAGGACATCGCCAGCGCCAAGGACTGCCAGTCGCTGTGCGCCAATCGCAAGGACTGCCAGTTCTTCGCCTGGGCTCCCGACAATGACAAGGGGTGCCAAACCTGCAGGGGCAACTGCTGGCTGAAGTCTGGCAACTACCGACGGGTCGTCAATTCCAACAGAGTCTCCGGTCCTGCCGTTTGCAACTTTTGACCTTTTGACCTTTTGATCTTTTGACCTGAGACGCGGACATTGTCTGCGAGTTTTACCAAGCCGCTCAATAGGCCTTTACCTGTTATAACCAAGTCAAATATTTAGTCAGCCTTTAAATACAACCGCTGTTTTAAAAAAATACTTTGATTTATCAAATATACACTCGACTTGGCTGTGTCGAAATTTGCTACAATTTAACCGCCAAATGTCCTCGGTGTTTGTTTTCTTCTAGGCAAAATCCAGTTGTCTTGACTTCCTAGCCCTGTGTGATTGTCAACTCTTAATGAACACAAAATTGCGCAGCAATCTGTAATCTGCTTGCTATCTGGGGGATGCTTGCTATCTGGGGGATGCTTGCTATCTGGGGGATGCTTGCTATTTGGGGGAATGCTTGCTATCTGGGGGATGCTTGTTATCTGGGGGATGCTTGCTATCTGGGGGATGCTTGCTATCTGGGGATGCAGCTTGCTAACCCCTAGGCCTTAGGCTTTAAACCTTAAACCTCTCTGCAGCCCCTGATATTTATCTCTAAGCAACGGTTTTAAATTTTAGTTGACGCTAGCAACTCTCAGTGTGCGTTTCTATTTGTGCGATTCCTATTGGCTGGCTCTCACTACTCAGCTTCCACCTCTATAGGGCAAAGTGCGACTGCATTAGAAAGGGAAACCTCTAGGGGATAGAGATCAGCTCGCTGAGACTTTATAAATCCCAATACTTTTTGTCAAGTCAGCTTCTAGCTTAAACACTTAGCTTAAACTTCTTGATAAATAAATACTTACTTCCATTGAGTAGCTTATTAAAACAACTGATGCCGATAAAGTTTGGCTCGGAGAGGTCAGGTTTGGACGGCCGGTCAAAGTCTGAGCTGTCCATGGTACAGCAGCAGCAGCAGCAGCAAAGAGCGACTCGGACAGCTGTTGGCAGCCGGGATTCTCTGCAGTTTCTTCGCCATGCTGATGAAGAATCTACGGATTCTGGATGGAGCTTGCAGATGTGGCGCAGACGGTATTTGGTAAGACTGAAAGGTCGGGGGTTCGATTCTCGACTCCACTCGGACATTATTTGTGTCCTTGAGCAACAGACTTAACCCTGCATTGCTTCAGTTCACCCAGCTGTAAAATGGGTGCCAGCATTAGCTGGGTTATTGAGGGTATGTGTGGGGACCCCCAGCCGTACGCAGCCTTCAGATGCGCCGTGCAACAGCCCGGAGTCCATACATCAACACGAGTGGACGGCTGCACCAGAATCCTATATTTATCTTGCAACCGTAGCTTCTTCAGTGTTTATTGAGTATATCAACTCAGATTTGGAATGGAAGTGATAAAAATCGGTTCCAAGGATAGAATATTCACACCGGATTCTGGTCTGAGGTCTCCATGGCTCTATTGACACCTAGTCTCTCTGGAAAGATTAAAACTAAACAATGGAATTCCGCTGGAAGAACGGATGGAGCCGGTATTTAATCAGCGATGAGAACAATAGATTGAGACTGCTTTTCATTTTTTTCACGGTAGTCATAGCAAAACCAGACTGTGCTTTTGTAGTCAGCACACTGCAGCTAGCTGGATTTGCTATGAATTTCATTTTAAAGCCTTTTAAAGCTCGCTTTATTGTTCGCGTTTTTGTGCTCAACAATACTGGATTTTTTCTAGTTGGCAGCTAGAGAATACATGCAGGTTAGATGCAGATTCATTCTCTCTGCTCAGGATTCATGGCGTTCTTAGGATCATTTCAATAAAAGTACATTTCGTGCTGCAACGAATGCCGCTCCGATTGGATGTGGCTTGTCTGTTTGTGTCTGACGCATTTGTCTGTTTGTGTCTGAGGCATTTGTCTGTTTGTGTCTGAGGCATTCGTGTGTTTGTGTCTGACGCATTTGTCTGTTTGTGTCTGAGGCATTCGTGTGTTTGTGTCTGACGCATTTGTCTGTTTGTGTCTGAGGCATTTGTCTGTTTGTGTCTGAGGCATTTGTCTGTTTGTGTCTGACGCATTTGTCTGTTTGTGTCTGACGCATTTGTCTGTTTGTGTCTGACGCATTTGTCTGTTTGTGTCTGACGCATTTGTCTGTTTCTGTCTGAGGCATTTGTCTGTTTGTGTCTGACGCATTTGTCTGTTTGTGTCTGAGGCATTTGTCTGTTTGTGTCTGAGGCATTCGTGTGTTTGTGTCTGACGCATTTGTCTGTTTGTGTCTGAGGCATTTGTCTGTTTGTGTCTGACGCATTTGTCTGTTTGTGTCTGACGCATTTGTCTGTTTGTGTCTGAGGCATTCGTGTGTTTGTGTCTGACGCATTTGTCTGTTTGTGTCTGAGGCATTTGTCTGTTTGTGTCTGACGCATTTGTCTGTTTGTGTCTGACGCATTTGTCTGTTTGTGTCTGACGCATTTGTCTGTTTGTGTCTGAGGCATTCGTGTGTTTGTGTCTGACGCATTTGTCTGTTTGTGTCTGAGGCATTCGTGTGTTTGTGTCTGACGCATTTGTCTGTTTGTGTCTGAGGCATTTGTCTGTTTGTGTCTGAGGCATTTGTCTGTTTGTGTCTGACGCATTTGTCTGTTTGTGTCTGACGCATTTGTCTGTTTGTGTCTGAGGCATTTGTCTGTTTGTGTCTGACGCATTTGTCTGTTTGTGTCTGGGGTATTTGTCTGTGTGTCTGAGGCGTTTGTCTGTTTGTATCTGAAGGATTCGTCTGGGTGTCTGTACATATTTGCATACCCCATCCAGAGCAATCAATTATTTTCAAGCCATAGGCCTCACTATACTGTATGAATGACTGTCAAAGCTAACTGCGTATAATAGTGATGGCCGTAGTATATACCGCCGTATGTTTGCAAAATAATAAGGAAGTAGAGGAAATCAGCTTCCTCTTTTGTTGCTTCAGCAATTGTGCGGTCTGCTTAGTTGGTGCCTCAATTTTCCCTATACAATCAGCGATTCACAGGAGGCAGAGCGAGTCAGAATAGCCGCGAGTCCCAGTGATCAGCCCATGAGCACTTTCTCATTGCGACAGGCTGCTTGAGAACCGGGGGCATGCAGTGCAGCTGGTGGCAATCTGCAGCTCTCTCGCCTTGTTTCTTGTTTTGGGGAAGCTAAAGGCACAGCGAACTGCTTTAATTTTCTGTCACTAAAGTGCATGTATAGTGCGAGACTTACAAAACCAGTATGGCGTTACATTTCGCTTTGTATACTACTGGATCGTTTGTACAATTGCTCAAGGGTTTCATGGCTATGACTATAGTTATCTTTTTTTCCTTCCAACCGTTTCCATCGAATTGCAGGCGCTGAAACGGTTTCAGGGCATTGTCAGGTCTGTTGTGATAGCCATTCGGTGGATGAAGTCGGTGATCAATCAGTGAGTTGCTGGGATGGAAGAAATTTCAAGTTCCAGACTCCTCATCCCTCCCAGATCCTCATTTGGTGAACCAGCCTCTCAGATCCTCAGTTGCTGGGACAGCCTCCCAGATCCTCAAGTTGCTGGGTCAGTCTCCGAGATCCTCAGTTGCTGGGCCAGCCTCCCAGAGCATCAGTTGCTGGGCCAGCCTCCCAGATCATCAGTTGCTGGGCCAGCCTCCCAGGTCCTCAGTTGCTGGGACAGCCTCCCAGATCCCCAGTTCATGGGCCAGCCTCCAAGATCCTCAAGTTGCTGGGTCAGCCTCCCAGATCCTCAGTTGCTGGGCCAGCCTCCCAGAGTGTCAGTTGCTGGGCCAGCCTCCCAGAGTGTCAGTTGCTGGGCCAGCCTCCCAGATCCTCAATTCATGGGCCAGCCTCCCAGATCCTCAATTCATGGGCCAGCCTCCCAGATCCTCAAGTTGCTGGGTCAGTCTCCCATATCCTCAGTTGCTGGGCCAGCCTCCCAGCTCATTAGTTGCTGGGCCAGCCTCCCAGAGTGTCAGTTGCTGGGCCAGCCTCCCAGATCCTCAGTTCATGGGCCAGCCTCCCAGATCCTCAGATGAGGCTAGGCCACTGCCCCTCTCCCAGCTGTTCAGGCAAGATTAGACCCAAAGAACCTATTTAACTCGCGTAGCTATGGCTTGCAGTCCTTGCATTTCACTGCGCCGCAGATACGACCAATCGAACAACCGGGTAGCTCGAGCTCTGATGCCAATCGAAGTGGACGCCTCGAATGCCGCCAATTTGGTCTTCAATATGTCTCACTTTCGGGCTAGCAAAGAGGTATAATTCTTTTAGATTCTCTTTTTACTACTGAGAGTAGTGCAGTTAAAGTGTTGAATTCCAATTTTGTTACAATTTCTATAGGCCCTAGTGTTGTGGCTTTTCAAAGATTAGTAACGAATCGATTTAAATACATGTTCGTTGGAGCCATAATTTCGGAAAATATGGAAAATGTACTTTTTTAGTCTGAAAATGACTTGACTTGGAGATGTCAGAAGCAAGTTTAAGCAGCAGTTCAATGAGTCAGTAAAGCTTGCTATTCATATAGAGACCTCTCTCCTAGATAGAAGCAAGATGCGCAGCAGAAATTTTAGCATGGCTGCAATTTGCAACTCGCAAAACGGAAGTTCACCGCACAGCGCAGCACACACAACAGCAAGGGAAGATGAGCGCTATTGTAAAAGCAACTTGAAGCAGGGGCAGCACAGAGGATGCGGTCCCATAGAGACGAGCGCGCGGCTGCCAACTTAAAAATCAGAATTTCTGTCTGCCACTCCGCAGACAGAGCTCAACGCTGAGTTGAAGCAGATTCTGCAGCTACAGCCACAGCAGCGCAGCACTGAGCAGGTTCGCATCCTCACCAGGGGTCTGCAACGGCTGCCGACATTCAACGAGTATCCAGTTCGAGTGCAGGAGAAACTGGCCAAAGTGGCCAGATACCACACTGTGCCAGCTGGGCGAGTCATCATCCGACAGGGCCACGCCGGCGTCAACTTCTACGTGATCATCAGCGGTCGTGCCCTGGTGCACGTGATGCAACAGCAGAGGGATACCATTGTGGCCAGGCTGGGCCAGGGCCAAGCCTTCGGAGAGGTGGCCCTGATGCAGGAGGTGACGAGAAACGCTAGCATAGTCAGCCAGGAGCCGATGCAACTGTTAGCTATCGGTCGAGACGAGTTTCAGGTAATTCCTTTGTTTAGCTGTCTTCCTTTGAATTTTTCGTCAGCTGAACCGTCTTTACACTTCAAGCCAATCGAAAACTTGACATGCAGGGAGCAAAAACGACTAGAAGTAGTGCACCAAAAATAGCACACCAAAATATGCCTGCCATACTACTATATGTCAAGATCGCAAGGCTGAAATACTCGATCTTTTACTTATTAGCAATCCTTGCCGCTGAAGACGGAAGGTCAAATAAAACAAATCCGACATATTTTTGTGTGGCAGGAAATTTTCACCAATCCCGAACCGGAGAAGAAAAACCAGAGCGCTGACGCAGGCATTCCGGACCACCTGCGCTATTTGCTTAGCTGCTCATTTATGCGCCACTTTCCGGTTGAGCCGCTGCTGTCGAGTCCAACCGCCTGCAGAGCCGGCTGCTACCGGCGCAATGCGGTTGTGGTTGCTGACAGCAAAGCTTGCCCTGACCTGGTGGTGATTCGCTCCGGATTTTGCAGGGTGATGAAGCGGCTGATGGTCAACCGGAACGACAGTCCGAGGCAGCCAGACGACGCGATTTCGATGTCGAGCAATGCTAGTGGCAGAAGCGGCGGCAGCAGCAGTTCGAGAGCATCGAAGGCGAAGGTGCTAGCGGAGACTAGACTGCCAGTGCTGCAGCCTAGTAGTGGGCCAAGCTGTAAGCAGCGGGCTGCAGACAGTCTTTAAATACAGCTATTGCGGCCATAGACTATATTAGTTTGAAAATGCAGATGCAGACCATAGACTGTATTAGTTAGTAGATGCAGTGCGGCCATAGACTATATTAGTTTGAAGAAGCAGATCGACCATAGACTATTAGCATGCGAATAAACAACTAATATTCCTCTCCAGATGCCAAAATCGACACTGGCCGAGCCAAGCCGAAGAGTCACCAGTTTAACGTTGAGAGCACCAAGAAAGGCTTCGGTTTTGAAAATATCTCCGGAGAAGGAAGCTTGGAATTCTCGTCGCTGCGGCTGTCACTTCCGCAATTGAAGCCTCAACAGCAGCAGCGGCCGCCGCCGCCGCTACCCCCGTGGCTGCAAAAACAGCGCCCCCCAGTGCCAAGACTTATCGTCACCACCGACGACGGTCGAATGGATTTCAGCGTCGACGCCAGCAATGTTGAAGAGGTGTCCGCCGCGGTGGCCGCCTCCGCGCCCGATGCTGCGCTCACCGATCAAGACGAAGATAAGAAATGCGTTGCCGTGGAGATTTGCATCTTGAAACCCGGAGACGTGTTTGTGAGTAACCATAGTAACAACTGTCATTTTATTGATGCAAGAGCCTATACAGACAAGTCCAACTTCAATTTCAGGGCCTTTCGGACATCATGTTCAAGGATGAGAAAATTCACGAGGTTGAGGACAGCGCAAGTGTGTCATTGGTAAGGCGGAGTAGTCAGAATGGCGAGTTCAGACTATAAGATTTACTTCTCAATACTCAAGGCACCGCAATCAAACCACAATCCGCAGGTAAGCAACGGAGCAGAGTGCGTGCTGCTCTCCAAAGCATTCTTTATCCAGCACGCCCCAGAAAGAGTCCAACGTCGAGTTCGGGCCGCTGTGCAGCCGTACCCAAACGAACAGGTGTTCGAGCAGAACTACTACACCCAGGTGGCTTGGAATCGCTACAGACGGACCGTGTTCAAACTGGCGCTAAACCGGGCGCTTGCGGCTGGCGCCAATAGAAAAGCGGCGGCGCGAAGTAGCGTGAAGTGACGTCATCGATGACGTCATTGATTAATGGGTCGATATTGTACGGCCAGTTCTATGCTAACAAATCATATGGATCAATGATTCCTTTTTTTAAACGGATTTTTGGCTTATCGTCAAATAAACCATAGGAGCATGTTCTGCTACATAGACCTGCAAAATTGTGCTTAAAAATCAATTATTCAAAATTTAATAAATTAATACATTTCTTGTGTATGAGAAGACTGTATGTCGTATATACACTCAGCAACATGTTAAAGTTTTCACCCGAAACTAACATTTCTCCGATTTCAGGTCCAAGTGACGAAATTCGTGACGGGCGATCAGCTTTAATATGTTGCTGAGTGTATATAGATGCAAGTATTAATTCAATGTGTTTTTTATTTAGACATATCAGCGCATATATAGACACATCCAATACCAGAAAAAGCAGAATTTAATAATAGACAAAATACAAACCAAGATGTCTACAGAGCAAACTTTGATCTACTAATATCAACAAGTTCAACTGCTCCCTAAACAGTGTAATAAATTAGTTGTTTTACTGTAGATGTTTTACATGTAGAACGAGAGGCTGAAAGAGAGCCATTAAGACAGACAAGCAATCAAGCAACGATAGCATAATAATATTGTCGAACCGAAAAGGAAAGCCGAAAACCATTAAACAGGCCAAACACCATCCGCTTATTCACAAAGTGCCGCGAAATTAAAACTCGAAAGGAACAGCAATCACCGCAATAAAGGTTCAATAGCTGACTGATGACCTTTATTATATTAACTTATCACAAATTAAAAAGTTTGATTATTGATTTTTTATAACGCATGGCTATATTTTAGCTACTTATATTCAGTAGTATATAGGGCTTACTTTTTCAAACAGAGGCTACTGATTCTACTCCCTATGTTTCATAGGGGGTTGTAGCTTAGTGTGGTTAGAGTATCGGGCTCATGACTGAAAGGTCGGGGGTTCGATTCTCGACCTGACTCGGAAACAATTTTAACCAGCTTTAGCTGGGGTAATTGAGGGTCCTTAGACAGAACAGCCGTAACGCAGCCTTCAAACGCAATAGCTGCGGCTGAGCTGTCGGTTGCACATCTGGCCCAATTAGGGCAGGTGCAATCAATCATTATTAGCTCATATTCATTATTTTTCAACAGTTTCGGTAGTTATAGTTAAAAGCATAATAATAACCATTTTTACCATTAGGTTACTTAGCATCAGCTACTAAGTCAGTAGTATAGTAAGTAT